>CM076572.1:1213732720-1213913548 GCA_034641835.2 Pinus albicaulis | reverse complement strand
TCAAACATTAAATATCAACAAAATCGTTTAAAGGATATTGAAAGGAAAAAGGTGATGGAAGATAGAAAGTACCTTACTTAAATGCTCTAAGGATTTTTCAATAGTTGCTCCAAAAGCTTTACTTCAAGGCCCTTCAAGATCGTCTCCAACAATGCTATACCATCAGCTTCAACAATGTTGCTCCAAAAATGTCCTCAAGGTCTTCACAACAAGTTTACTAGAAGTTGCTCCAACAATATATTCAATAATGTCTTCATTGTCAACTCGTCTCTTGTTTGGGTGCCTTAATGTGCAATGACATGTTTCCAGGACTGAATTCAATGCAAGGCATATTTGAAACTCTAACTCTGTCTTCCGGTGTCTTATTAGAAATTATTTCAGTTTTCATTTTGTGTTTTCAAGTTAGATATTGTTTTCAAGTTTTTACATTTATAATTTTGTTGCAATGTGGCGGTGATCGGGGTGATACAAAAATTAACCTCGAGATGCAAACGTCCGTGGAAAGAAGCTAGCTTGGAAGAACATGTAAAAGTCATAAATATTTCTCTATCTTCCAAAATTATTTGTTATTTACATAATTGAAATAATATTAATTTTGTTCAAATATGCAAACACCTAGCCATGGTACGCCTGATGATTCCCTCTTTGAGGAAGAGCTTTCTTCATCCCTATCTCTAGTGTTCTTGTTGCGAAAAAAGGCACGAGATGCAAGATCGGAATTTAATACTTTGATAGACGCGCCTCAAACACCAGAAACAGAAGAGAGGATAAAAAAATGTTGGGAAAAATACTGAGAGGGGGGGGTGAATCAGTATTTAGGGCATACTCAACTCTTTTTACTTTTTCTTACTTCAAAACCCATATGCTACTTTGATGAAGACAACTAGCGTATACACGCGGATATCCTTCATAAAACTCGTGTATACACAGAGATCTAATTATGTCATTAATTCTTCACTTATATCATTCCATCATTCATTCATTACCAATCAATAAACGATACTTAATGTACGGTAATAACGATAGAGGTATACACATAAAAACACACATGAACACAGGACATAGGTGAAGCCAAGTCGGAAAGCCACATTGTAAGATTGTCTCGGCCTTCAATATTTTGTTATAGAGAAAACATCTTACAACATATATGTTGAACAGCCTCTCCCCGACATACGAGCACCCACTAGCTGGATTTACCCGACCTCTCACGGAAGGAAACATGAGCCCCGCTCTCGTTTACCGACTCTCCTGGGAAGGCATATACAACCTGCTCTGAGCCTTTGACCTCACACCGGGAAGGAGCTACAACCCCGGCCCGAAAAGACACAGCCACCAGCCTCCTGAAGACCCGCTTCCATCAAATTTCCACACGGATCCCGCTTCCTTTAGAGCAACTTTGGCCACGTTTCATCATATTTTCAGACTGGACCCACTCCACACATTTAAGCTCAAACTTAACAATTCAGACAACCCAGATCAAAAGAATTTATCATCAACAGATAGCAGTAACACAGCAAAACATATCAGACATTTTATACTTGAGACTTTAGCACACCCTAGATTTTCATACGCGCTTTCCTTTCACTGATACCGCGTATACACACGCTTCCGTTCACATCAACCAGCGTATACATCTGTTTATACTTCAGGGCAGATACGCGCTTTCGCTTTACCAAACCCGCGTGTCCTGCGCTTCAAAGTCTGTGATTTGAAATATGTAAAATTAAAATCAAGCCTCACAATTCATCTCATCCGGATAGGACGGACATCGCAATGAACACAACTAGGTGCTTGATCTCTTCAGGTAGAATTGAAAGGCACGAAACAGGAGCAGAGCACGATGATATTGATGATGTAATTAGGAGCTTTAGAAATAGGAAGAAGAAAAGAAAATTTGATAATGTAAAATATTGTATTATTATAAGACAAACGTTACCATACTTGGAACGTTTTTTGCGTTATATAAAAAACTCATTTATCATACTATTTTTATGTCAAGCATTAATTGCAATGTTTCCTTGCGTGCTTTTTGTTGAATTGTTTTTTTATTAGTTATTGAATATTTTTTTTTATGCTCATGAAAGTAAAAAATGAAATATAGATTGGGTATTGGGGAATTGAGAGTGATGTGAGGCGGGGGGGGAGGGGCCATAAGAACTTCCACCTTCACGTGGTTGGCCCTGTTTAGTAGAGAATAATTTATTGGAGCGATTTAATCTTGGAGCAAACCTCCCTTGATCCAGCGTAGCAACAAAAAAGTCACTGTTGACTTAGTTGCTACTCTTTCAGATCGTGGGAGGCTTGTTTCAAGTTCATGCGACTCCAATAAATTGTTCTTGAAACGAAGAGGAGCTTATTTAGGTATGTTTTGACATTTTCAACATATGTTCTAACATTATCATAAGAATACATCTTAGAGTAAAAAATACTACATCAATTACTTGTATTTATTGTATAGATAATGATGGATTTTGATTGACTTGGCAGTGCAGGTACAAATCCTCTTGCATCATGAGCAATACAACTTGTCAACCAGGGTCATGTCCAGGATGTTTTTGCTTGTGCGCTTGACCAGGTTCGTAATGTCACATTTTGTAAGTTCCTTTACAGTTCATAATTCAATATTAAGCTTGTTCATGATTATTATCTAGGTTTTTTGTATGTGTTTTTTCATCTATTTGATTGTAAGCAACTCTGCATATTTCCTGTTGTTCACTATGATTTCTCCCATTACCACTCCCAGGATGAATCCGACTTTATTGTTACATAGGTTACTTTATTGTTACTATGATTTCTCCATTTACGATTTCATAGGTTACATCATGTAAAGTTGTCAATCTCGGGTTGGTGATGAGCTTTAGTTCTCCAGATTTGGGGCTTTTCTGATATTTTCTCCCTCATGTCATTCCTGCATCACCTCGTTGTTTGAGCATGCAAATTGTCTACCACTTGTACCAATTGGCACATGTCAATCTCTGAGTGGTGCCACATTTCACCTATTTTCAGTGAGAGTTTAGGGTTTCTCTAACATAGCTTCAGAAATCCGATTCAGTGCCTGCTTGAATATTGTCCCATAATACTCATGGTTTGGATTGATGAGCATGTTCTGAATGGTTGGTTGATTCATAAGAACCACCCATATAGTCATCTTGAGATATTTCAGAAGTTTTCTCGGGTTTCCTTTTTCACCGTTTCTAGTGGGTGGGATGGTGTGGGGTTATCCATCAATACTGGTGCTCTTGTAGTAGGGAATTTTTTTTTTGGGATATAAAGGATAATTTGATGTAGATATCCCATTGGATGCATTCATAGATGGGCACGAGAGGTCAAGAATTTAAATTAAAAATATGCAACCTCTAGCATGGCAACCTGAAGGCTGCGAGAGACACTGGTTAAAGATTGTTTTGTGGTGGCCTTAATATAGCCGTGATTTCTTTCTATTATCTTAATGCAAATATATAGTCCGGTCTCATTAAAATGAGGATTGTGGTTGTATTTCTCTTTGGTTGTTTCTCTCTTAATGCTCCAGAAGTTGCCAAAAGTTACGATAGTTGTTTAGTTTTACCATTCAGCAGAAACAGTTTTAACGTGGGGTATGTTTTTTAAGTTCCTTTTAATATGAAGATCTTGTAATTCTATATTGACATAATAGAGAGGCAGCCTGCCTGCTTTGAAGTGAGCATAATTTCACATCTACCTCATTGGGTAACAATGGAAAGGGGAAGAATTTGGGTGCAATGTTTGATAATTATGGCAGACAATTGTCTTCTCTTTCATTTTTTTCACCCATTTCCTTTAATTGCTTAAGCAGAAGAGGGACTCTGAGATTACGCGATAGAGAGAAGGCAGTTAATACAAGAGCTATGGAAAAGGAGTTGTACTTCAACAAGGATATCTCAGTGATAAAAAATTTCAGGTGCGGAAAAAATGTGTTAGGGAGATACTGCCATTGCAGCTTCTTGCTGGTGGATCTTTCATGTCCATATATTCTGATGCAATGTATTGTTTGAAATTTTCATGGAGGTCAAGCTTGGCATATGATGCGGAATTGCCTAACTTATTTTCTTAAGCATTTGTCATTGTCCCAACGGTGTGGGCCAACTTGCTGATTTTGTTGAGTCACCCTTGAAGGCATTTTATCCCGGAGGCTAGCCATAGTTTCTCAAAAATAAGATTAATGATGTGGTAGTAGCTAAAAGTATTTATGAGCTCACGGTCTGGTTTTCTTTTTAACGTTGTATTATTTCCCCCTCTTAAATGTATTAGATTTGGTAGGCATAATTTGAAAACTCAAAGGTGAAAGGAAACATATTTGTTACCCAGTGGTCTACTTGGCCTATGGACTAGCCACATTAGAGTAATACATAAATCTTTTCACAACAATAAAAGGAAAGGGTTATGGCTGAGTCAAATTTTATTGTTATTGACAGTGTAATGAAATGTATCTCAATGCTATGGTTTTGGCCTTTTTATTGGTTGAATTAGAGGACCCAGTTGAAAATATTGGGGCCAAGTTGGTAAGGCAAGCTGTGGAAAAGACAAATGATTTAGCTAGGGATGGAACCACAACATCTTTTGTTCTTGCACATGTTGGAATATTGAAAAATTCCAGAAAAATGAATGGAGAATAAATCTTCCTTCCTAGTTGGTAAGGCAAGCCGCGGCAAAGAAAAATGATTTAGCTGGGGATGGAACCACAACATCTGTTGTTCTTGCACATGTTGGAATATTGAAAAATTCTAGAACAATGAATGGAGAATAAATCTCCCTTCTTTTAACACAAAGAAAATAAAAATTTCTTTGACAAGAGACAGAGTTTCAATACTTTGAAAAAAAACTTCTATTCCCTTCAATAACTCAAAAAAAAACTATTACACTTCTTCCTCACTGAGAGGGATTACAAAATTATGACTGCTACAAAACGTAGTGCATAAAACCAACTCACTGTCTGTTCAAAACAAACATACTCTGTCTCTAAAACACTCTGCTGTGTTTTTCACTTTCGCACTACTGTGCATACACACTTAAAAAGTTACACTCGGTCTTTCACTTTTTACACACTACTGTGTAATAAAAAATTTACGTACTGTCTATAAAAAAAAATACCAAGATTTTTTGTCCTTTTTATTTTTATATGCCGTAACATATAAAACATATTATAATAAACCCTCTTTTTAAAAAAATAAAATTAAAACTAAATTCTATGGCCTACCTTTCATTTCGCATATGATATATATATATATATATATAGCATATGTTTAAAACATATGTATATATTAAACTATCAAAACATTAAAGAACCCTTTTCGCCGAACTTCAAAAGTCTGAATAGATTGAATTTCAAACCAAATTCGCGTTCCAAAATGGGATTCTGACGTCTGCCTAATTTTAACTCGAATTCTCAATCCAATGTGCCCTATAAAAAATTCGGGTCCGGTTTTCAGGTTTTCAGATTCCCTTCAATTTCATGCGATCTAATATTAATGCTCCACGTGTCCTCCTTTTGAATTTACAAAACTGTCGGGTAAATTTTTGTTTGTTTAATTTCTGGTTGGTGAAGTGCATTAATGCTGGTTGTTGTGTTTAAATACAATCCTGTACAGAAATATGGCTGCGGCCGTCTACAAAAAAAACTTGCAGGAATTTTAAATGTTGAATTAAATTTTTGGATGGCATGCAAGCAACCTCCAAAAAAAAATGTTGCTGCTGCATCCGTCCTTCTGCTACAGCAGTTGAAGTTAAAATTCAACAGCACAGGGTTTAATAAGTGAGGGTGTAAAGGTAAATTTTTGTCGATAGTACTGGATTAAGATCATCTATTCATTTTTGTAGGGTCTTCTGGTGTTTGGGTTTTTAGTTTTGGGTTGGGCTTATTGAGTCTAAGATAGTTTTTGAGTGAAAAAATTGCTATCAGGTATTAAAAAATTTTGGTTCTTTTGTCAAAATTTATGAGCTTGTTAGGAAATACAAAACTGACAATGGTTGTATCTTAAATTTGTGGAAAATAATTTGAAATGAAACCTTTTTGCTTAGGTTGTTGCAGCAGGTGCAAACCCCATTGAAATTACTAGGGGCATTGACAAGACAATAAAGGCCCTTGTTTCGGAACTCAAAATTTTGTCAGAGGTAAACGCTTGCCTTTTGAGTAGGCTGGTTTTCCTTTTTGCTGATGGTTTGGTGTATCTAATTGAATTAGTTGCCTAAGGTATTTTTGGTTGCAAACTCCTTTTCATTTTTCATACGGTATTGGCCTTGTGGAATACATTTGATTGTGTGGTCTTGTTAGATCTACAACATTTGTAGTTGTTTAGTCTTATGGCCGAGGTGCACTTTTATTATGGAAATAGTTGATGCAATATTGTCATTTTATCCTTACTGCAGGGTAGCATGTTGAGAAGTTTCTTGTGAAACATTTGGTATTCAAAATGACACTTGATCCTATACAGCATCATGCACTTGACTTCAAAATTCATATTCAAAGTGTGCCGGACAATTCTTGCAAAATTTCAAATATTTATGTTGTTTTAAACCATTATCTTTTTCATGTATTGGATGCTGAAAATGTGAAAAAGACTTTGGTATGAAACCAACTGGTGAATAATTTCCGGCAAAACAACCACTTCCAAGACATGATTTAGAAGTAGAACATATGTACTTATGAAGCATAGAAAGATATCCTTGATGCATTGTCAATGTTTGGCTAGGGTTATTTTTGGAGAGAATAACTCCTTATTCCTAGAATAGTGATCTTCAATACAAGTAAATGCCAGAGAAGAGAGATCATCGTGTGACGCAAAAAAACTGAAATTGGACCCCTAAGGAGAGCTGGTGTGTCTACAATCGCTCTGTCAGCATTTTCCCTTGGTTTACCTCATTCTTTTCCTCCAGCCTGAGTCTTAATTGACTTCTTCTTTCTTCGGGTTTATTTATCAAATTCGTTGAATTTGATAAATAAATACTATCCACAATGGTTGGACTTTAATTTATATTCCCGACTTTATATTATCTCCGAGCCTTATAACCAATGTTTAACTTTCAACACTTTGTATTTATACTCCACGTTTCTTTTTAAATAAATAACTTGTAATGAACTTTCGGCTCTATATTTCACCACCCAACCTTACAACAATCACGCTCCGGACTTATGCTAATTATCCGCCAATCGTTTAATTAAACAATTTCATTATACTCTGGCCCCACCTATATATATCAATAACCAATCAAACACTCGTATCGTACATGGCTATCCTCCGCACACCTTAGTTAACCTCCGGGCAAGTTCAACGTGCGACCACCGTCCGATGGCCCTTCTCCAAATCAACGACTCTTGGCAATTTCGCTCGGCTTCCAACGTCGGGCTTTAACATGTGATGGCGCGGGTTAAACGGTGGTTTTCCGGGGGTCACTTCACCACGTGTCGCATTCCCTATGGAATCGCTCGCGAATAGGAAATACCACCTACTCCGCAAAAGCAGTGTGATATGGGAAACCTGCTTTTGTGATTCCGCTCGTGGTTTTGGTAGAGGGCTTGACCACAGGTGCAAGTCTGGTTCCACTATCCTTTTGTTTGTTAACTCATGTCCAATACTTGGGTCAGGTTCTAAAGGCACAACAATTTTGTCTCTTTATTAAGCGGAATTTTTATATTTGAATAGTTTTCACGACCCCGGTTCTCTACACAGACCTCGCCTTCGAGTGGGGTGATTTCATAGGGTTATCCAACAATTTACGGGAATTCAAAGACAGAAGAATAGAATTATCAGTACCCAATCGCCTCACAGTTAAACAATTCTTCACAATTAGCAGTTCGAGATAATTCAATGGCAACTAAGCTTGGAAATCATTTAACTGGAAACAATTGTTCACACACAGAGGTTTATTGCAGAAATCTCCTCTCTACTCTCCTCTTCCCTCTCTACTTTTATTCATCCGAGGAATTACAATTTATATACATAACATATGGCTCTTCGGTTCCTCTGAGAGGACCGTTCTAGAAATCAAAAGGTCTAATTATAATAATTCAACTAACTGAAACTGTTCGACTCCTACAACTCTAACTAGTCTAATTTATACAGTCAGCTGAGGTATTGACACCTAGCTGTTACAACTCAAACGTTTTAGAACCCTCCTAGCCACAACATGTGGACAAAACCTCCTACATTGTTGGCTAGTGCCTAATGCCCCTGCATCATCGTGTGACATAAACATATTAACAAAATTGAATTCCTTGAATTTCACCAAATATTTTCTTTGAATTCCTTGATTTTAAAAGCCAATGATATCCCTTATTGTGTTAATGTTACGTAAATTCCTTGTCCTAGTGCCTCACACTCTACTATGAATGTTTTACCAAAAGTAGGTGCAACCGATGTTGGTGTAGAAGACATGGCATCCATTCAAAGAGAGAATGACAAAGTAGCCTCATCATTCCATATAAATGATATTTTCTTCAAGAAATATGTGAGTGGACTTGAAATGTATGCATAATTCTTAACAAATGATCAATAACATCATGTAAGTCTAAAAAATCTTCTAAGAACCTTGATTTTCTTAGGAATAGGTCATTTTGTAATAGCTTGCATCTTTTGAGGCTCCAACTTCACTCCTTCCTTTAAAACAATATGAACCAAATACTCGAATTCTTATTTCCCAAAAGCACATTTGGATTATTTTACATAAAAATGATTGTTCTCAATAATTATTTATATAGCTTTTCCACATGTTTAGTGTGGTATTCCCATGATTTATTATAAATATGTGTATTATCAAAGAAAACCAACACAAATTTTATAAGATGGGATCAAACAAAATTGTTCTTAAGTTGAGCCCGCCGGACTTCAAACGGCGATAAACCATAATTCAAACCAAATTCACGTTCCAAAATAGCCTGCTGACGTCGGCCAATTTTGTGACGCGAAAACCAAATGAATTCTGCCCTAATCTTTTTCGGGTTCGAAGTTGGGCTGGCGTACGGAGGGAGAGTTGTGACGCGAATTTCTTATCAAATTCGCCCTAATATTTTTCGGGTCCGGATTTCCACTGCGCGAACAGCCCAAACAAAGATCCGCTCCAATCAATTTATGCCACGTGTCCTCAATAAAAACTTTCCTTGCTCCCGACTGCGAGTGAATTCGATGGCGTTTAAGGCGATGGGACATGGAGATGGCGATTTCATATCAATCGCATTAACATTTAACGCTATTCAATTAATTTTTCACATCAAATCCACATTAATTAATTTTTAACACTGTTCAAGATCGGACCTCCACTCCTCTTAGCGATTCCGCACGCTCCAATATGATCCGGCCTTCGGCTCTCATTATTAATGATCAGAGATTAATTATGACGGGTGTCCTTTGATTGCATTGCAGTCGGGTCGACAAAATGGCATTTAGCTATGGTTTTTCAGACAAGCCGGTTGCTGGATTAAACTGCTTGCTAACTGTGACGATAAGGAGAAGTGGCCAGCTGAACTGTTGCCTAGACCTTGCTGCATATCTTCATTTCTCTCGGTTCTGTCTCTGTCTATCTTCCTCTGTTTCTTGGAATTCTGCTTCTCTGTCTCCTCTTGTGCCCACTGCGCCTGAGACTACACCCATGCCTCGCGTGCGTCATAGGATGCGTTGCCGCAGGGGGAGAACTAGAGGCCAACCCTTGCGCGCTCCCTCCAGCCCCTCAACAGAGTCGACTTCCGGCCAGTCCAGTGATTATTACGCAGGTCGAAATCCAAATACTAGGAGTGGGCAGGGTCGGGTTGTAGGATCTGGCCACCGTATGGATTCCCCTGCTCCTCGCTTCCCCACCGCCAGTTCACCTTCTCCCACGACGCGCACTACGCAATTTTCCTTTAATTTCTCTCTCAACTGCTCGCGAATCATGACTTTAGTCACTGTGGTCTTTCGCGAGGAGGCCCAAACGGAGGAAGAATGCACCCGTCCGGAAGGTCTGAGCTCGGAAAATTCCAGCCAGCATTCGAGCCTTCAGGAGGGGAGCCGTGGCATGCATGTGGAGGTAGCACCTAGCGATCCTGGACCTTCCGAAGGATGGTGCCGAATCGTGGAGGAACCACCGGAGGAGTAGTTTGGTTAATTTTTTTTTCTTGCTTAGCAGGCCCACTTAATTGGGCTTCTTTTAGATTATTTTACTGTGTTGGACCTTTGTAATATTTTTGAATTCTGTAAATTAAACGTTCAAGACTGGTTTCCCCGTATGAGGGCAGTCTTCTTAATTTTTTGATTTTTTGATGAAAATTTTTCCATGAGTCTGGCCAGGCAATGTTTTTGACTTCGGTGTAATTTTATTCCCAATGTTAATAGATTAACTTTGCTTAGAATTCTCACATGATTAGCGTTTTTCTTGATCTGTTCAAGGATTTTGGGTACTTTAATTTGTATTTGGAACAATGGACGTCGGTACTCTATCTGTTGCTTTACTGTTCTACATACTGCTATTTCACTTTCTTATAGATGCCTCGGGCATATTTGGATGCTTTCTCAGATTGTCGATAATCTCCATATGGATCGTTACTGGGTTTTATATCAAGTCTGTATGTGACATGGGGTATTTTTCTATCATTGTCACAGGGTGGGACTTCCACTTTCTAGATGGATATTTGGGTTCCAATCTTCGGATGTGAAAATGTAATGACTTCATGGACTGTTTTACTTCATATAATATATTCAAAACAACGTATTTTCTCTTGTGAAAAAAAAAATGATTAATGTTTATCACTCTGCCTTCAAAACTAGAGATGCTGGTCTATGTTGCTGGTTTAGTGATATGGTATGATGGTATTTTTATATTTTGGACATATCACACTCCTCACATGATTAGCGTTTTACTCTATTCAAGGATTTTGGGTAATTTAATTTGTATTTGGAACAATGGACGTTGGTAATCTATCTATTGCTTTACTATTCTACATACTGCTATTTCACTTTCTTATATATGCCTCGGGCATATTTGGATTCTTTCTCAGATTGTCGATAATCTCCATGTGGGCCGTTATTGGGTTTTATATCATGTCCCTGTATGTGACATGGGGTATTTTTCTATCATTGTCTGGGGTGGGACTTCCACTTTTCTGGATGGATATTTGGGTTCCAATCTTCAGATGTGAAAATGTAATGACTTCATGGGCTTGTTTTAATTCATATAATATATTCAAAACAACGTTTTTTCTCTTGTGAAAAAAAAAATGAATTAATGTTTATCACTGCGCCTTCAAAACTAAACGTCTTGGTCTATGTTGTGGTTTATTGATATGGTCGATGGTATTTTTATATTTTGGACATATCACACTCTTCACATGATTAGCGTTTTTTCTGTTGTAGGATTTTGGGTACTTTAATTTGTATTTGGAACAATGGACGTCGATACTCTATACATTTGCTTTACTATTCTACATACGCTATTTAACTTTCTTATAGATGCCTCGGGCATATTTGGATGCTTTCTCAGTTATTGATAATCTCCATATTGGACCGTTATGCGGGTTTTATATCAATTCCATTGTATGTGACATGGGGTATTTTTCTATCAGCATGCCGGGTGGGACTTCCACTTTACGGGATGGATATTGGGTTCCAATCTTCAGATGTGAAAATGTAATAACTTCATGGACTGTTTTACTTCATATAATATATTCAAAACAATGTTTTTCTCTTGTGAAAAAAAAATGATTAACGTTTATCACTCTGCCTTCAAAACTAGCGATGTTGGTCTATGTTGCTAGTTATTGATATGGTCTGATGGTATTTTTATATTTTGGACATATCACACTCCTCACATGATTAGCGTTTTTCTCTGTTCAAGGATTTTGGGTACTTTAATTTGTATTTGGAACAATGGACGTCGGTACTCTATATGTTGTTTTACTATTCTACATACTCCTATTTCACTTTCTTATAGATGCCTCAGGCATATTTGGATGCTTTCTCGAGATCGGACGATAATCTCCATGTGGACAGCCGTTAATGGGTTCTTTATATCAAGTCCCTGTATGTGACATGGGGTATTTCTATCAACATGCGGGAATTGGGACTTCCACTTTTAAGTTTGGATGGATATTTCGTTCCAATCTTCGGATGTGAGAAATGTAATGACTTCATGGGTATTTTACTTCATATAATATATTTGAAACGACGTTTTTCTCTTGTGAAAAGAAAATGATTAATGTTTATCACTCTTGCCTTCCAAAACTAGCAATCTTGGTCTATGTTCTTTGGTTTGATGTTCTTTGGTTTATTGATATGAATACGATATGGTCCGATGGTCTTTTTATATTTTGGACATATCACACTCCTCACATGATTAGCGTTTTTCTCTGTTGCAGGATTTTGGGTACTTTAATTTGTATTTGGAACAATGGACGTCGGTACTCTATCTGTTGCTTTACTATTATACATACTGCTATTTCACTTTCTTATAGATGCCTCGGGCATATTTGGATGCTTTCTCAGATTAGTAGATAATCTCCATGTGGACCGTTACTGGGTTTTATATCATGTCCCTGTATCTGACATGGGGTATTTTTCTATCATTGTCTGGGGTGGGACTTCCACTTTTCTGAATGGATATTTGGGTTCCAATCTTCATATGTGAAAATGTAATGACTTCATGGATTGTTTTACTTCATATAATATATTCAAAACAGCGTTTTTCCTCTTTTAAAGTTTCATTTTTTTTTTTAAATTGAACCCGCCATCGGTATACCAACGCCTTGTAGGCGTCGGAATTGCAACAACTTAGAAACGTCGGAAGAGCAACAGTATAAAAACGTCGGACGAGCGACGTTCAAAATGTCAGACCACATTTCGTCAGAATTGCGACATCTTACAAACGTCGGAAGAGCAACGTTCAAAACGTCGAACCACATTTTGTCGAAATTGCAACAGCTTACAAACGTCGGTAGAGCGACGTCCAAAACGTCGGCCCACATTGCGTCGGAATTGCAACCGTTTACAAACGTCAGAAGAGCGACGTTCAAAACGTCGGACCACATTTCGTCGGAAGTGCGACAGTTTACAAACGTCGGAAGCGCGACTGTTCATGAGACGTCGGAAGAGTGACGCTTGTTCAGAAGTGACAGAAGAAGTGTCGATAATGCGACACTTTTTAAGTGCATCGGAACTGCGAAGGCATGACAAACCACGTTTTGTCCGCCCTCGAACTGTCGCTCTTGCGATGACTATGTGTCGGAATAGCGACGAATTGGCCGTCGGAATTTCCGCCAAATTTTCTAGTGCCTAAACCTAGCCCTCATTCAAACCCTAGCCTTAACTCAAACCCTAGACCTAATCCCAATCCAAATCCAAACCTTAGTCTAATTTTTAACCAAAACCCTAGCCCAAACGACATCATAAACCCTAATCTAAGCCATCAGGTTGCACAACAGTTTCAAACACCTATTCTTTCTGTTGATTCCCATGTTGAACAAAATGCTACATCTTCCATGTTTGGAAAAGGAATGAAGTCGGAAACTTCCCCCGTTACTATAGAGCATTCACCCCAGGAAGATATAATTCAAAGAACACAAGAGGAGCAATCTTTAATTGGAACTTGTTCTGAAAATGTTGTTGAAACTCAAAACCATAGAATCTCTCTCAACCATTCTTCTCAATTTGAAAAGAAGATATTTGAGCCTGAACTTGAGGGATTTATATTTTGTCTTGCACCTGATCCTTTATGCCTCCAAGACAATGACTATCAAAATGTGGAAAACTTGCATCAGTTGAAAAATCATAAATATGTGGATTCCATTGAATCCTGGTTTCGAGCAGTCATCAAGCCATCTTATTTCCTCAGCATTTGGAAACTCTTGGTACCATATCAGTTGAAGAAACTGGTTTCTCATGCTTTCGTATGTCTTGAAGTCTATTCTTTAAAACTAAGTGTGAGTATAATCAACATTTTGTTACGCACATGGCTTCATTGGAAGTGATCCTATACTTAAACAGGAGTCTTTCGCCTCTTAGGGTAAAATAGGGTAGGAGAATAAATGAATAAAGCTGTTATAATGCTATTAGGTTTTTTCATAATGCATGTTAAAAATACTTTTGATCCACATTAGTTTTTAACACACACATTTGTGACAAATTTTGTTAAGTACAATTCGCTCTAATACCTCATGATTTTGCAAAAAGAAACCATGATTAATCACTCTAAAGTTGTCGTGTCGGATATATATTTTCAATTTCCATTAGAAGGTACTATTGGAAAACCCCTATGGTGGACCACTCTTGCAAAGATCATAATGAGCTATTCGGGAGAACACTAGCATTCTTAACTCAAAGAATCTTTCAGTCATTGTCTGGGATATCTTTAACAAGTCTTTAAGGTAGATGAATTAGCCAGAAATGATTAGTCATTAAAAAAATTTCACGCCATCGTGTACTCTTAAGGAGTA
Source organism: Pinus albicaulis (assembly GCA_034641835.2). Classification (NCBI taxonomy): domain Eukaryota; kingdom Viridiplantae; phylum Streptophyta; class Pinopsida; order Pinales; family Pinaceae; genus Pinus; species Pinus albicaulis. Next base: position 1,213,899,141 of record CM076572.1, on the reverse strand, counting down.
GATCTGTCTCCCCACTTATTAAGTAACCTTTAAGGTTAATCATAATCAGAGCTTACAAATATTTAGGGAAGGATAGGAGGTCTCATGATGAGCCGACCTACCACGATCATGAGACCTAACATGCATGACATTATTGCTACTGGTCACCAAGCCAAAGTAATGGCTTACAACCCAAAAAGCTGGAAGACAGGAGGTCTCATCACAATCCGGCTTGTTCATCTATGTTACTTCTTGTGAGTGGCACTGCCAATAGCTGGTTACCAAGCCAGTTCAGTGGCCTTCATCTAAAGAGTCAAATAAACAAACTCTGAATCTGTATCTAGTAAGTGGGATACTGACATTAAGGTTAAAATACATCCATGTCGAGGTTATGGACACCTGCGGGCAGCAGGGCCATGTCTGTGGTATTAAAGTTAACTGCATACTATGATTTTCTTGGTTATCCTTCTCTTTCCCTAAGACTCATCATTTTTCTTCGGAAATGGTTTTAAGATAATTTTAACATGATGCTTTGAGTTCTATCTTTCAAAAAAAAAAAAAAAAAATTCAAGAATCTTTAAATGATGTGGTACCCTCAGTGAAGGTTATTCTTTGTACTATATTAAGAGGAAATTCAATTTTGAATCTGGATAACAACATAATTTAGAGTGTTCAATAAAGAGGTTGTTGATTGGTATCATAACTCACTTTAATTTTCATGGTATTTAGAGTGATGAAATACTCAATGATGACTACTCACAAGGTGTTTGTTTCCAACAATGCGTATTGATTGTAGTTGCCTCTAAATATGTGTTGCATGACCTAGGTACGAGATAGTTATAGTAGGTGCAGGAATCTTGTGTTATTCCTCTTGAAACTACACTTTTTCAACAAAATTTGATTTTTATCATAAGACTTTGGCAAAAACAAAATTTGGGACAAGGTAACAAATATGTGCTCCATCATGTCTACTTTCGGTACCTGATCTTGTTTTATCATTTCACATGGTTTTAGCTGGTAATGTAATAGGAATACCAATGTGTGGGCTAATGAATGCATTACAACATCGGGCATCTTCATCCTTTCCTTCTAAAATCTTTACTGACATCTTCCATGCCTTATTTCACCATCTTAAAGGTTTTGTTGCACGAGGACATGCAAGAAGTTCAGTGTGGGGGGATGTTGAGCCGCACTTTTTCCTGATATTTATCACATCATTATATGCTTGTACCTAGTGTTTTAATATTTATTTATCCATTATGTTGTCAACTAGAGGCATTTAGATACAATAGTTATTAATTATAAATTCTTTTTATTAATTAAATTGAATAAGTGTTTGTGTAATAATATCATTAATAATAGGTTTTCATGCTGGCAGGAGAAGAACAAGTCTGGCACCAACAGTGTTGGAATGCTTCTTGAAATACATGTGTATTACAAAAAATAAGAGATGGACACAAGACAAAGGACACCCACATCACAGGAACAAACTTCTGCAAGCACTCCCATGGCTTATCCTGAGTGGGCTGCACCAATACAGGCTCTATATAATTATGGAAAGACACCACCTCCTCCATATGTTACTATGTATTCTCATGGAAACCTTAGCATTCTTATTAGAAAGACTAATGAAACTGGAAAATAAACAACATTTTTCAAGCGAGGCTATGTTTGAGATTGTTGCTTGGATGCTGGAATTGTGGAAAAGGAATAGAATTTGGCAATTTGCAGGTCATATATGAAAGGATATTTGTAACTAAGTTAAATCTAAACGAACTAGGTTTTGCATAAATTGAGGAGCTAGTGAACTACTGGTCGAATATCACTTTATTACTGGACCAGAAGCCCGGCATTGTCTTCCTCCAGCCATCTGCTGAGAATGAGCGCATTGTGAAGATAGTTTGGACAGGACTACGTGAAACTGTTTTCTCTGTACTATTAAGCAGTTTTCCCGATGGCATGGATGTTTACGGCTTTCTGTGGTCTCTTAATCAATATTATTCAGGAAATTTGAGGGGAGTTCTAAAAAATAATGGCTACTTGACCGATGACATATCAGATATTGATACATTTTTTAGTGATGAACAACACAATCCCCACTTGTTTTGCTCAAAAGCTCTCTGGTTACTTTTTCAAGATATGTTAGATTTTGTGCGCCTTGGTTGTCAAGAAGATGGATCACTTGTTGTTAAATTGCGTGGTAAATACTTTCTCGTGTTGGACTTACCATATTGTGGTTTAGATGGTTTTCCACCAGATAAAATCTGGCCATATTATTTGTTTTCCGAATAATCTGCAACATCCATGGCTAGCCAGACTATGATGTTGAGGGTCGAGCCACGAGCGTATGTGGTGACCGATATGCCTAGAAAGAACTAAAGAAATTAAAGGTGTAGCAAAGGATCAGTTAAATAATTTTGAGTGATTCAAAGTAACGATGGCTAAGATCAAGAGAGGAGCAGTAATCAAGAGTGAACTCTCCAATTTGAGAGTGAAAATCATTGTTGAAGCTGCCTTACGATGCCCCAGTTAGCTATATGATACCTTTTCCAGCAGTGTGTGAGGTCACATTCTTCCAGAACCCAAGACGCACCTTCCAGCAATAGCAGCATCCCACAAAAAAGGAACGATTTCTCCAATTTGACATTCTATTTCAAAACCAATTCTCATTCCGGCAAATTGTAAAATCAATAATATTCTCTATTTCTTGGTTGAAGCTCCAGTTTGCAATTAAAAAAAATGTATATATATCAGTTTCCATAGTTGGTCAGGGGGGAGATAGAAAGTCGATCAATTAGATAGAATTTTTTAATCCATCAATTAGACACAGGGCGCAATTAATTTTCTCAGATGTAGGGGAATTTCTCAGGCACGAGAGGAGTCAATCAATTAGAGGAATAAGTTAGTCCGTCCATCAATTAGACAGAATGCAGAGTCGATTTGCCCAGATGTAGAACAGGGCGAAATTTGTCAGATGAAAGTTTGAATTGCTGCGATCGAATTACTCAAATGTAGAACCATAGCATCAAATTTGCAGAGCGAATGGATTGTAATAGGAGCAGCGGCCAATGTTGTATTTTCCATTTGAATTTTTGAATTCTAATATATAATTCTCTCCAGCGCTTTTATATGTATTATGTATTATGGTTTGCTACGATTTCTCAAGGTAGATTGGATTAATCTAGGCTTGCTCCATGAGTGGTAAGGGCCCACCACCACTGGAGACAAGTCCTGTAGCTAAATGATATCATAGATTTGAATAGAATCATGAACATTGTAGATTTGAATTTATAAATGTAATCACTTCATTCTGCACTTAAACCTTTCATTTCACTTCCATAAGTTAGAATGGAATGTTGTAAATCCAGTTTTCTAATTGTTAAACGATTGAGCGAGAGTCTTCACTGAGGAACGAATTTGTTATGCTCTTTTTTAATTACTATAATGCTATGATTAATACTCAGGAAAAAACAAGCCAACGATGGTAAGACAACGGTAATCGTGAGTGAAATGTGCGAGTGGTTAATGTAATGATTTTTGAGTGATCGGAATTAGAACATATTTTAAATGCTTTGAGTTTGAGAATGGTTTCTCATTAATTAGCTTATTTCCAATGTTTGCAGGATCTAATCCTGGGACTTAGCTTAATAATTAAATTTATTTTTAGATTAGAATGATTTTTGTTTTCATAGTGTAATAATTTCCTTACAAGAGCAATTAGATTTCTTTTTAATTCGAATCATTCTTGTTTTCAAGTATAATCATTTATTTATAAGTTGGAATGCAAATTTGATTGTGCAAGTAGCAATGATTTAGTTTTCATTATTGATTGACATGATTTTGATTTAGTTTTAGTTATTGAGTTACATGATTCGATTTTGAAGTAGGTTTTCTTTTTAATAGTTCATATTCAAATACAAGGTTTCTCATAGATTAATTGTAATTTTATTTTTAATAGGATCTTTTAAATTTTATTTTACATGAAGTGAAATGGTTTCTTTTAGCAATAGTTATAATTGTCTTTTGTTAATTTGGAATCTTGAATTTATTAGGAAGAGTAGTTATAGTTAGTTTAATTTGTGAGGTTGTCATTAGAATAACGTGTGTGTCTTTTACTTATCTCAAGTTTAGTTTTCAAGTGATAATTTCAAGTTAGTGAGAGGATTTAATAGATTAAGGTTTTCAAGTTATCATAGGAGATTTAAAAGTAGAATGTGAGTGCGATAATGTTACATGATTGAGGATTGATTTGTAGTTTAATTTAATTTTGGAGTTTGCTTGATAAAATTAGTTAAGTAGGTTCCTATTTCAAGATTGTTTACTTGTGAGCAAATGTGTGTTTCATTCCAATATCTAGTTTATCATTAATAAGGAAACTCATATACTCTGACCATTAAGCTGAGCCAATATGCAGTACAACTCGTTTTTACGACTCCCGGATTGATAATTAATATTGAGAGGTTTAATCCGAAAATTAAGCCGACCAACAATCTCCATACCTCTTGTTGATTCCCTTTTAAGTGTGGCGACAAACAATGAATTATATTACGTACTTTCCTAGTGATGATTTTTGAATCATCGATCAACTTCAAGCATTCAACCTTTAGGTCGATAGTTGTCTTGAACCCAAGTATCAGTGCTTCATACTCTGTGGTGTTTTTGGCGCACTGGAATTCTAACTTACAATAAAAAAAAATATAAAAAATACAAAAAAAATTGGGTGTTAATTTTTCAGAGCTACAATGTTAATTGATTTTATATTCTTTATTAACATGTTAATTTCACCCCAAATAATTATATCATTGTACAGATCTAAATTATTAACCATCGAAAAATGCAACTATGTTGAAATAACAACATCTTCATCATCATCTAAGCAGCAGAATGTAAAATGATCAAAGGAAGAGAAGCATGAACACATAATGACACCAGGATTGGTCCGAGACTAGGGCCAAACACACTACGGGAAAAACCCTTGAAAATTATTCTTCTTATATCATCATCAAATGATTCAGAAATAAGAGTAAAATGATCCATAGATCCATATCTTCATGATGCATAAAACAACTAGCATATGCGCAATAAAACCATAAACATACTTCTGTTGAAGGAACTTGATTTTGAGGACAAAGATTCACTGACACTCATTGAAGCCTACTAATTAATTCTGTTGATATAGAGTGAAGACTGTAGATACATCATGGAGTGGAAATACATAGAGAAGATCTACAGATCTATATATCTACAACCTCAAGAGCACAAATCTGAAATATCATCAAGTGATCTCAACTGCTAGGTCCTAGATCTGAGTCTAGGACGTTGTCAATAATTGTTCTGAAGTGATTGTGACTGAGCGACAAATGTATGAGGGAACTGCGCAAGCAACTGAATGTGATCCAATCCAAATATTTCCATGAAATCCCTTACCCATAGCCTTAACATGATCAACCCGCGGTTAAAGCCTCCTTAGTTGTGACTTGGACATTTTGTGCCCGCGGTTGAGGTCCTGATCAGCCCGACACCCTAGTCGCGCCCTGAACAAGGCCTTCCCATGGTTCTTCTAGCTCATTTGCGACCTTGAAAAGGCCTACCTGCAATTATGGCTCAGCTCAACAATTACCTCACCGTGGCCCACCTGTGGTTTTGGCCCAAAACACAGAGATCAAATATGAGCCTCTGCCTATGATCCCAATCCTTTGCATAAGCTTCTCCACACATACCTGTGCAAGCCAAAACAGAAAAATACAAACCAATACAAAGTGAGAATGAATAATATCTCATGAGAAAATTGGGGAGAATGAGCTTGGGGTCACTTCTATCTATAGCCTTTGTGTATGACCTGTTAGCCTCCACAATGTCCCAAGTCTGAAAGGATATCGACGGAGGTAACCTCAAACCACTTTTACGTCAGAATCTAGCTCTTATTTCCTTGGAGAGGGATCTCTCCCTTAGATTACTCAACAAATAAGAGATTGTTCTAGGTAACAAGCTCAACAAAGTTGATTATTTAAATTTCTATTGATGAGAAAAGAGGTAGATCCATTAGGCATGGAGTCATGTCAAATTAGTTTTCTGTCCAGTGAGATGATGGGAAAACAGAGGGTTTTTTCACAGAGGCAAGGTAGGCAGCTTTGGTGGAGGATATAGATAAAAATTTTGTAGGATTTTGTTATAAAAAGTGTGAAAGACAAAAACATTAGAGCATCAAACCAAGGATGAATTATAAGTGATGCTTTAAGCTGAAAACATTGATAACTTGGAAAAACTGAAACAGAGCACCCTTAAGATGAATTATGGATCACAATTTGGTTTTTTCCAATCAAGAAGATACACATTAAAAGAATTTAAACAAATAATATAACTTACAAATAAAAGGATCACAAAAACCACCAAAATTCTGACACAAGAATCCCTACAAATCACTTTCTATTCCATTCATTCACTAGAAACAATTCTTCAAAATTACAATGCACAAAAGTGTTTATTCTCTAATCTGACCAACCAACCCTCTACACTCTAAAATTAATGAAATATATACAATTAGCTCATCCTTGGACTAAGGTAGTCGAGCTCAACCATCTCCCTAAGATAGAAATAGTTCAATTAAACTTGGCACTCCCTACTAGGAATAGGGACCGAATTCCTGAAAAATAAGGGTAAAAGAAGAACTAATATATCCTTAACCATAACACCTATTGAAAAAATGGAATAGGTTTTTGTAGATAAGATTTTTTTTAATAAAAACCTCTTTCATTTTTTGGAAATTCATTTCCATTCGCTCATAATAGTCCCTGCAAAATCATGACTCAACAAGAAATCATTAAATGCTTAAATCTGTAAAAATAAGTTGTAAAGATCCATTCAAATATTTCAATCCATGACACCTGTAAGAAAATGGAAAGAGGTTTTTTTTATTTGTCTAGTTTTTGACAAAAATATCCTTGTGTTTCTCAAAATTCCTTTCCAGCTATTATAAAAGCGCGCCAAAAAATAAAGTAGAATTTGATTTTTTGAAAATAAGCCCCAAAGATCACTGCATAATTCCCAAACCATGGCAGATGTGAAGAAAATGAGAGAGGTTCTTGTTATTTCCATCATTATTGACAAAAATCTCTTTCAATTTTTCAAAATTCATCTCCAAATATTCATAATAAAATTTTGAAAATGTTGACAAAAAAAGTCTATGCACAACAACTGTGCGCAATGTCCTTTTGGTGGCTTTCAAGAGCGTCTCAAGATCAAATAGATGTATTCAATGAGTTATTTTGAAGGCCAAGGGGCATATTTAAAATTTCACAACCTTCTGAAGCCTTCCTTAATTTTGAGAGAAAAATTATCCTTTTAGCCAATTTTGGCGAAATTTGCAATTTTTTACAAAATATTATCTAGTGCTAACATGACCGCTTGGGGTTATTGCTAACTCCACATGTGGTTAGGCCAATCTAGTCCATTTCACTTTAATAAATAAATTAATTCATAATTTATAAGTATCAATCAGCTAAAACATGTAGCATATTCCTCAAACATAATGACATATCCATATGCATGTCTTGGTCACCTGCATTCACAAGTTTGATTCAAACATACGAACTTTTCTTGCTGACATATCTAACTGATATTTGCAATATATCTACAGAACTAACATCTTCCAAGTGACCATCTGATTTCAAGCTCAATTCCAGCAATTCCAGAAATTAGTTTACAATGGCAATACATGTCATAGATCCCTTGATTTGGTGTATATACCGAATTCATTGTACAAAACTTCAATACTGTGTCTATCAGGCATAGTCACATCTATGGGCCTTCCTTTGCGCGAGAGAGGCTCAAACCTCTTCTATAGATCAAAAAATTCAGATACTCATATATCATAGAATGGAATGTAATTTCATTTTCATACATGTCATCAACCTATATTTACTGGAGTCAGGAAACAACATATCTATTAGATCATAAACACATAGTTATCATGATCATTAACATCATGTTATCAATATTTCATCAAGGGTTGGACTTGAAAGATAAGGGAATCAGGTTGATGTGACAACACAACCTTATGAACAATAAAGCCAGTTAAAGCATTTAGTTTCATTGTATGCCATATCCACGGGAAGTTTGAGATATGAAACATCAATCTCATAGATATGCCTCTATCATCATGGTTGCCAATGCCATGTGTATCATGACCAATAGGATCAAGTTAGGTTAATCGATAAACCAACAAAGTGAAATCTCTCTTTCCATAATCTTTTATCATGCTTATCACAAGCATTATCAATACCATATCAATGAGGTAACCTTATATAATAGATCCAACATATATTATGCATATCAAGAGTCAACAGTACCATTTACTAGAGTCAAAATGAGGATCTCAGAAACAATAGATGTTAGCCAAACATCAATTTATGCCACTATACCCATAATCAACAATAAGTAGCCTTGTAGAAACAATAATATGATCAAACCCTTCACTACTAGGCGCAACATTTCATCATAGGAAGCATAAATCCCAATCACTCTCATATGCATGCATGAGCCATTATTGAAAGAGACATTCTCAACATACCATAGGGCTTTCCTCAACATCCAATGTTATAGCTAAAACATAACATTAAAAACAATATACCATGCATGCCTTGTGGTATTACATGTGCAGCTTCAAGTGCCTCTTTACCTTTTCCAGATATAGCCATATTTCCTGCACTTCAAAAGATCCTCAAGAGGGATCCACTCATCACATCTCATCACAGAGGTTAGAAATATTCAAGTGCTAAAATATACATGCAAGAAGTAATGACAATAATCAGATCCATGATAATAAAAAAGAGTACGGTCATAAGTCAAGGAATACTTATCTTCAATGAGATATGATCCTCTCCCTCTTGATCCAGCCTTCAAGAGCCTTCCATAGACCATAAAATAATGTTTCCTTCAATCAACAACTTTATCAATAGCCAGGTCATTTGTAAAATCGATCCCAAGTACTTGAGCATCGCCACATAGGGCATGTGATGGTTTCATATACCAAATCTTGAGACTTTACCATATACAAGGGTTTCTCTCAAACCCTTATCCACTAACTGCCTAGGGTTTTATTCATACCCTAGAATTATTTTAGGCCTCTACCATCCTCTTCTTGCTTCCATAAAAGTGTCTGCATGGATTTTCTTTAGCCCAACTCTGATACCATGCTAATTTTTCATAAACCTACATTGTTCTTTGCTTTGATAGTTACATTTCTTTAATAACATGTTAATTTCACCTGCATATTAAGTTATGGAAAACCGTAATGATGGTGGACTCGACCTGGATATGGAATTCAACTCAAAACACTAGGCTCCCTTGTTGCACTCATCGGACCAGGCACTAGCTTCGACTAGGAACTTCGAGTTGATCTCAGTTTTTCTCTCTGTTATCAGTATTATCCTATTAACCTGGTGCCAAAGTATTATTTTATCCCTAGGTCTCGCATTCTTTTACTTGGTGTGTTTATTATATTCCCTCCCCCGCTGCTCCTCGCTAACACTAGGCTCAGTCATCCACACGGGAGAAGGGAACTCTCTCCTACCATCACGACTATTCTGCTACTATTCTACCCATCTCTCTCCATTCTGCCCCAAAAGTCTGACAAAAAGGCTCAATCATACCTTCATCATTCACCCTAACCCTAGCATATGGGCTCAGCCTGTAGTTTTGAATTTTTTACCTCGGAACAGGTTCAGTTGGTGCGAAAGAGTTTTTTACTTAACAAGAATGGGGGTTTCTATTGCGATGAGGAGAAGGACGATGAAGTGGATTATTCCTCGAACCATTTGGAACCTTCCCAAATATGTGTTGGTTTATCTCCCCATAAGACTTGTGGTCTGACTAATGAGGTGGGCCTTGGGAGAAAGGAACATGTGGCCATGGAAATCGAAGAACCCTCCACATCACAATACACGCTAGAGGAAATACTCCCGACCTTTGTGGCGGTTACTTCAGAGTCTATTTTGATGGATTTGGCATCCCCGACCTACTCCATTCCATCACCAATTGTACTGATATTATGGGACCAGCAAGCATAGGAAAATGCGGATGATTTGGGCCATATGTGAAGGGGTTGAGATTTGGAAGCAGTCTGTAGGAAGGAACCTTAAGGTTTGAACAGTTGGGTATTAATCAAGGAGATCAGTCATCTGCACACTTGACTGGATAAGAGGCTCCTCCCATCTTCGTGGAATCAAGGTTCTTCGAAGGAATATTTCACATTGCCCCACCATTAGAAGAGAACAAAACATCTGACTCAGATGATACACTGGAAGTGGAGGGCATCGAGCGGGACAAATCCTCTATCAAAGCTGGGAAAAAGAAGAAAAAGTGCACAAAAATAAGAGCAGGAAGAAGGGACTTGGTCTTTTGGCAGGGTGTCGGCATGGAAAATTGGAGCACACATCTCAGATTGTACTAGTTGGGAGAGTTTGAGGTAGGAATTACTCCACATCCAAGCTCAAAATATGGACTGCAGAAATTTGGGGGAACACCTTGGAACAGCTTCCAGGCATTCTAACGATGAATAGAGGTTTGTTTTCTCTTATATTTGCACACTTAGAAATGGTTGAATGGGTCTTAACCAAATATTGGCACATTGAGATGACCCTTGTATTATTGAAGCGATGGAAGCCCTTATTTGACCCAGACAAGGAGAAGTCTGGTGCAAGACCAATCTGGGTCAGACTGCCCAGGCTACCATTATAGTTTTGGTCTGAAGAGGCTCTCTGCTTCATTAGAGAGGACTTGGGGGTTTATTTGGACCTCAATAAATCCTATCTTGAGACTGGGAATATATCAGTGGCTCAGATTCTTGTTCATTGGGATATGTGTGTTGGAATCACGATTGTCGTTAGACCAAAACCCACAGGCTTTAGTCTCTGCTACAATTGCCAGAGTTAGGATCCACGAGAGGCAGTTAGTCCATGTCATGAAACATACGGGGAGCATTGAACCAATGTCCAACAATCTCCCCCCCAACGTGAGCCGGGTGAGTTTCAAACTCGAGACCTGTCACTCTGATACCACTTGTTGGAATCACAATTGTCATTAGACCAAAACCCGCAGGCTTTAGTCTCCGCTACAATCACCAAAGTTAGGATCCACGAGAGGTGGTTAGTCCATGTCGCAAAACACACGGGGAGTGTTGAACCAATGTCCAACAATGTGGGAAGGTCTCGTGGAGGCATTCAATCTACACTTCAATGACATGGTGCAAGTTCAGATTCTAGACTATGAGGGTGTATCGTTTATATGCAGGCATTGTCATGAGGTGGGTCACCTGTAAAACGAGTGCCCACTTATAATTTTTGCCTATTTTCCTAAAAATATCTTGGTTCACACGAGGACACAAACAGATAATTTGGGGGAGGCGACTAGGGCATAAGCTTCGGATCCAGTTGAACCTGCACTAGTCACTACCTCTGGCTGCACCTCGGCACCATCTACTCAACAAAAGGTTCAACACTGTATTTCCATCCTCTGGAGGAGGACAACTCTATGATCCCAGGAACTCCTCTTGTTACTTCCCTTTCTCTTATTTCTGAATTTCATAGTTCTGTTTCCCCTGCTATATCTATAGTTCCCCATAATATTGGTTTAGTAAATTGCAATTTGGATACCTTAGCTGCCCTATTGCAACTGCCCCTTCTGTTGTTTCTTGGCCCAACCCCCACACCCTTGCTGGAGAATCCTCATCCCTTTCCATTCTTGACTCATCGTATCCATCTATTGGACACAGATACAATCTCAAATCAGCCTCTAGGTCCCTTAACCCTCATGACTTCGGTCTTGGTGCTAACACCGGTGAATCGATCCCCAAAGCCACAAGGGGAAGACACTCCTCTATCACCAAGGCTATCAGAAAGGCTAGAATGGAGTTTGTGGCTAGGACACAATCCCCCATTGATCGAGTTCTTAAAGCAAAGAACACCTAGGGAAATGGTGATCCATGATTTGCCTATCTCTTAACTGTCGAGGTTTGGCCAGTTCGGACAAAAAATTGGCCCTAAAATTAATACTGGATTCTTTTCATATGGATGCTCTCTTTCTTAAGGAAACATTGGGTGAAGGAATGTACATTTCTAGCTTACTGTCTACCTTTCTCCTTAACTAGACCTTTTAGACCTTAGATTTCAGGGGGCGATCCAGTGGTTGTGCCTTGGGGCTAAATAAAAGAACTGTATTGGTCAACAACTGGTGGGGCAGGGTTGGTATCTTGGGAGCTAACATTAATACTCGTGAATCTGATATTATATTTGTTTAATCAACGTATATGGTCCCTTTCAAAACAGAGAGGAATTCTGGGACGATTGGTTGCACAGTTCTATTATGCAGCGAGACAACATTATTATGGGTGGGGACCTCAATTTCTCCATTGGCCTATTTGAATCCTGGGGACCTTGTGCCACCCCTGACCCAAAATATTCATATTTTGGAAGGATGATTGATGAATCTGACCTATTAGATATAGCTATGCCAAAGAATCTCACTACTTGGAGGAGCAGGAGAACTAGGGAGGCTACATTGGCTAGAAGACTTGATCGTTTCCTGATCAAGGTTCCTATGGTTGAAAATTTTGAAAAGGCTAGCCAATGGGTTGGAGAGGGTGGATCTTCGGATCACTCCCCCATTTATCTTGAATTTCAGTTGGGAGACCAAAATCCCTGCTTCCCCTTCAAATTTAACTCAAATTGGTTGGAGGAGCCTGAATCTCACTGTTTTGTCAAGAGTGAATGGAAATTGTTAGCGCTCAAATCTACCTTAGGCTGAAATAAGGTAAAACTCAAGGCTACATCAAACCACGCTCAGCCTCGTAGCTAGCCCTACGAGGACAGGAGAGGGCTCTCTCCGGGTCTATCTCGGCAAAGGTTCTTCAAAGGGGCTGAGATGACTTATAATGAAAAATGAATACTGATTTTAGGCTAGTAAAGAGATAGGAAAGTTTGATTTTGATTTTTTGGGTTTTTGTTGAAAATATGGGAAAACAATTTTGGGTCCGGGGATAAGGCCAGATCTTTGCAGATTTTGAGTTGGGGCGAGGTAGGCAGTAGTCTTGATGCTTTTGATTGAGTATATGGATGGATCAGAAAGACAAGGAGCTGAAAAGGGCAAGGATGAACATGGATCCTTTTCAAACAGGCGAAAACATGTAAAACTAAACGAATTCAAAGGCAGAGCACTGTAAACAATGGATTCAACCTCATCTACTCATTCATTTTAGTTTCAGAAGCATAAGAAGGGATGGCATACATTAAACATGAAATAACTTACAATAAACTGAGAGAAAACACCATCAAGAACTGAAAACCACAAGAATCCCAACAGGTGCTGCAAAACCTCTGATCTTTCCTTAGCCAAAATATGAAAAATATGTACAATAGTGTGCCAAAAGTTTCCCAAGAGTCCAACTTGTCCAACCTCTGAAAAGGATTGAGAAATTACATCATATAGAGCATCCTAACCCCTTCCCATGCCTCTAGGGGTCGAAATCCTCCTTCTAGGAGCAGTTCCAACAAATTCTAAACAAGGAACTAGAATATAGGCATCTAAACAACTTGTCTCTAAAAGGGAGGAAACTGATTCTTACATCTGATTTTTACTTTTTTAGGAGTGAATCATATAGAAGAGGTAAAAGTGAGTCAAAGTTACATGCCAACCATCAATTTACATCATGAAAACTAAAAAAACTTCATCCACAAGCAAAACTGGTCCCAACTGGCTGAAATCCTGAGCTGGAAGGTGAAAAATCAGCCAAAAATCTATATGAGTAGCGCGCCTGAGCTATATGAGTAGCGCGCCTTTCAGCCTGATTTTGAGGGACTTCCCGGCATCCAAATTGAGCTTATGATAGCTCATTGGAAATACTTGGATGTTGGCTATCCAACCCAAGTGGAATTTCCAAATTTGGAGTTCATTTTCCCCTCCAAAACTTCATTCTCCCAGAAGTACTTCCTGCTGGTGCAAAAGGTGGCAGCAAGGTGGTTTTCATGGTGTTTTTGGGCCTTTTGATCATCCATAACCTGATGAAATGCTTTGGAAATACCTGAGCATGCATAAATTACCATGAAAAACCAAAAAATACAAATATTTCTTGCAGCAAGTGTCCCAAACAAAAGTGAGCATGTGGACGCGCTACTCATATAGCTGAAAAATCTGTTTTTGGACCAAAATATTTCAAAATGACAAAAACTTTTTCAAATTCGCTCAAATTCGGAGCGAAGACCCTCCATCATGTATTATGCCCATCCAACGAAGCCTCGGCCAAAATCCGGAGTGGATCATGTGTTTCATGACGTTTCAGTATCCTCCTGGTGCATGCAGTTTCAGTAGTGAAAACACTGTCTCTGTTGTGATGTGTCGGTCTCTGTCATGGTGTCACAATGTGTATGAAAAGTATGCTGATATGGTTATGATGAAAACAAGAGTCTGGTATATTCTCCAATGTCAGATGTGTCACATATATGTCAAGGTGCTATAGGAAATATCACAATGGGAAAAGGACTGTCACAAGGAGTTTGAATGGAAAATAGCCACTCCTTGACTACATGGGGATTTGACACGTGAATAGGAATGAGTGTAGTGTAGTGTAGGTCAATAGAAATAGCCCTTGCAGTGTTTGACAATGTCAATGGAGGATGTGGACAAGTGAAAATGGGACTATGTCGTAACATGAATGATGAATAGTGTGAAAATGACTATGGCAATAACAATGAGAGCAGTGATGTAATGGCAAAGAGAGAGCGTGAGGCTGAGGTGAATGATGAGCAGGGACCCCACTAACAGTAGATGCATGAGCATATATATCAACCACACTAGTTTGCAAACCCCCACACAATCACTCATATTTGTTTCAAAACCCCAAGAAGTGAATTTGGAAATAAACATAGGGTTTACATTTCTCCACATTAAACATTTGTTTCTCCACTTTCAAAACACCATAATAATTTCCAAAATTCACTGAGCAAACATAAAGAACCTACTTGCAAGCAGTTGGAGGCAATTTGGTGTGAATCTGGACGAAGGAGCGAAAATTTCTGGCTTTGAGATTATATGAGTAGCGCGTCACCCAACGAGTAGCGCTAGTGTAATTTTACACTGAAAAATTTCGCTATACGAGTAGCGCGCCAGCCCAACACACAATTTGGCTTCAAAACTCATTTTTTCACTTCCTTGATGTGTCTTGGCCTTTGCTGATGTTAAAACATGGAAAAAAACCAAGCAAATTTGATGTTGGAGAGAAATGGCAAAATTTTTTGTGTTCTGGCCCAATGAGTAGCGCGCACTTTTATATGAGTAGCGCGCTACATAGTGCATTTTGCAGGAGGCTTTTGGAGGCCTTCCCGGTGTCCAAATTAGGCGTGTGATAGCTCGTTGGAAAGCTCTTGGAGTCTAATTTCCAACACAAGTGAAATTTTTAAATTTGGAGTTCATTTACCCTATCAAAAGTCAAATCTCCCAACACTACTTCCTGCAGGTGCCTCAATTCTCCTGAGGCAACGGTATTCTTGACATTTCTCCAAAACCATTATACCTGTGTAAAAAGTGAAGGAGGTTTTTCTTCCTTGGCATGTTGTGGACAAAAAAATCTCTCAGTTTTCCCAAATTCATCTTTTATTGCTCTGAAACATCATTTGAGTGAAACCTATCCCGATGTGTGAAACAAGGGATTTTGTCGAAATGAAGCGAAATGAAGGGGATAAGGGGCTTCTAAATTCTTGGGGAAATTTTGGGAAGTAGGGAGGGATGTTAGGAAGTAGGGGAAAGTGGAATCTCAAAGATTGAGTAAGGGGAAGGGTTCCAAAAGGGCAAAACACAGGCCTAGCCTAGAAAATTGCCAAGTTGTGGCAAGAAACTAGGGTTTGTGCAAAAGTGAGGAATTTGGGGGATCTCAGTGATGGGAAGTGTTTAATAAGGTACATTAATGATAGGGGAAGGTTTATGAACATTAGGATACAATTTTTTCTAATGATTTGACCTTCCAAGAGAAATTACCTCCAAAACCCTAGGAGAGGGAAATGGACCTTACCTAGGCACAACTGAAGCATGAACAAGGTGTAAAATGACCCAACGGAAATTGACATGATGATGAAAACCCTCTGAATGATGGCACACTCAGCTGAATGGTGACATGGACCGACATTTGGACAAATTTGAAAAGAGTGAAAACAAACCCTAGACCTAATGCCTAGTGACCAAATTTTGCTTGAAGACTCATTGAAATGACAAAATTTGACCTTGACACCTTAAAATCACTTTGTAAGAGCATGTTTGATCACTGAAGGAAAGCTGCAAAGGCTGACTCTAACAGAAACATTGTGATCAAATACTGGATTTTGAGCCTGCTCGAGTCCTCTACAAAAAATTTTCTAAAATAAATGCACTCACCTTAAAGTGGGCCAGAAGAAAGAAGAAAGTGGAGGGAGAGTCATTATTGAACATTGAGACCGAACTTGGGAATATGATAGGTTCAGACAGGCTCAACTTCCTTTCCTCGGAGACCAAGGAAAAAATCATAACCCTGTAGATGGAGAAAGCGAGGATTCTTAGAAAACAGGAGGAAGAGTGGAGGCTCAAAAGCAAGGCAATCTGGTTACAAGCCGGAGATGATAACACCTGATTTTTTCAACAATGTGAAAAAGGTAGAAGGATAATAAACACCATTTGGGAACTAAAAGATCAGAATTGCAAGGTGGAAAATAATCAATCTCAGCTTGAAGACATGGGAATTAGACATTTCTCCAATTAATATAGGGACCTCGGGACTGCAAATATTATGGAGATCATTTCAGATCACCCGCACTATGCACATATTTATGGAGAACGATAATTTGGATGACCTCAATGCATTGGTCACTTTGGGGGAAGTGGAAGGGGTTTTGAGATGGTTTAAGAAGGACAAAAGTCCGGGTCCAGATGGATGGCCCATATAATTCTACCTTACCTTATTCGAACTCATCGGTAAGGATATTCTCCAAGTAATTGAAGCTAGCAGGACCTCTGGTCAAGTATATGATGGTTTTAATGCTACTTTCATAGCACTCATCCCCAATACTGACAAACCCTTATCTTTCAATGACTACCGCTCGATCTCCCTCTGCAACTACATTTATAAGATCATCTCCAAGATTATTGAAAACTGTATCAAGCCTATTCTATCCTAGCACATTGCCAAAGAACAATTTCCTTTCTCATCCAGAGACAAATTCATGAAGTGATTGGTACCACTTAGGAAGCCTTACACTACATAAAACTCAAGAGTCTCAAGAGTACCATTCTCAAAATTGACCTAGAAAAAGTGTTTGATTGTGCTAATTGGAATTACCTGCAACTCATCCTCATACATATTGGTTTTCCATACTCCTTCACTAACTGGATTATTGCATGTATTACAAATGCATATTTCAGCCTTCTTATCAATGGTGCAACATATGATTTCTTTCATGTAGGTAGGGGTCTTCGGTAGGGCTGCCCACTCTCCCCTTTACTTTTTTTATTGATTATGGAAGGACTATCCACTCTTTTGGAAAAATCAAAAGCAGATGGATCCATTCATGGAGTCAGATTATTATACCTCATAAAACTGACCCACCTATTGTTTGTGGATGATGTGCTCATCATTCTTGATGGAACTTGTCATGACAATAACAATTTCTTGAATCTACTCAACATTTTTTGCAAATCTACTGCTATGGACCCCAATCACACTAAATCCACCATTATGATGGTTCGCTTCTCAGCACTTGAATGCAGACATGCCCTTGGCCTCATTCATGTTGATCGCAAGGAATTTTTTGGATGGTATCAAATACCTTGGTTTTCACCTAAAAAAAAATGACTATCGTATAAATGATTAGAACTGGTTATTTTCCAAAGTGGAACTCAGGGTCAACATCTGGCAGCAAAGATGGCTCTCCAAACGGCTAGGATAGTGCTCATTAAATTTTTCTTTGAAGCCATACCATTTTACTGGATGTCACTAGATAGGATCCCCAAGGGTTTCACTGCTAAGATCCAACAAATCTATAGAATATTCCTTTGGAGAGGCAATCAAGATGGCCGCACATATGCTTGGATTGTGTGGAAGAGGATTTTAAAGCCTAAAGGTTGGGGGGGTTGGGGACTAAAAGACCTCAACCTCATTGCCTCGGCTCTGGCAGCTAAAATGGGATGGCATATGGTCACCACTCTAAAAAGAGAAGAAAAGAGATATCAACGCCTTAGAAATAAGCCACTTCAACAGGGAAACCTCCAATACATTACATGAATGAACAATTATTGGATT
This sequence comes from Pinus albicaulis, assembly GCA_034641835.2. Taxonomy (NCBI): domain Eukaryota; kingdom Viridiplantae; phylum Streptophyta; class Pinopsida; order Pinales; family Pinaceae; genus Pinus; species Pinus albicaulis. The sequence continues at coordinate 1,213,880,849 of CM076572.1, read as the reverse complement.
TATTCAAATTACAAAACCTCCTTTCTATATATAGGAGTCCATGGGGCTACAACGTAATCATAGTGGGGCCACAATGTAATCATATCCGACCTAAAAATAATAATTTAAGGGCATAATAATAACAATATGGTGGTTACAAGGGTACAATAATAACAATAAGGGGGTTACACTAACAACAATAAGGGACTATACTAGTAATATAGGGACCTAACATGCCCCTCTCCTTCAAAAAAGTGTTGTCCTCAACGCTTGAGTAGCTCTGGGTGCTTCTGTATAAATTCTCATCCTCCCATGTAGAATCTTCAGTGGGTAAGTTCTTCCACTTGATGAGATACTCTGAAATTGATCGATTCCGTAGTTGTCGAGTTCTTTTTTCCATGACTGCTTCAGGTTCCAATATGATTTTCCCTTCCCCATCAAGTTCTGGCAATACTGTTTGAGCTGGAAGATTTTCACCTATAACCTTCTTTAAGCATGAAACATGGAAAACTGGATGTACTCGCGAAGAAGCAGGAAGCTCCAATTTGTATGCCATAGTACCAATCTTTTGCAACACCTTGTAAGGACCATAGTACTTTGGTGATAATTTATTATCCTTCTTAGCTTGCTTGAGGTACATTTGTTTGTATGGTTGTAGTCGTAAAAATACCCAGCCTCCTACATCAAAAATTCTCTCGCTGTGATGTTGATCTGCCTGTTGTTTCATTCGATTTTGTGCCAAATTCAGGTTGTCTTTGAAGAGTTGGAGAACTTCTTGTTGATGCTCGATGTGATCTTCCAATACTTGAACCTTCGCCGATTTTCTCTTAAAGATGATGTGATGGATGGTGGATGATATCCATAAAGTGCCATAAATGGGGTCATTTTTGCTGCAGTATGGAAGGAAGTGTTATACCACCAATCAGCTAGAGGTAACCACTTGACCCATTGTGCTTGTTTATCAGATACAAAAAAACGAAGATATCCTTCCAAACTTTATTTACTATCTCAGTTTGACCATCGGATTGAGGATGATAAGATGAGCTATGAGCTAATTGAGTACCCAAACAAGAAAATAACTGCGTCCAAAAATTTCCAGTAAAAATGGGATCTCTGTCGCTCACAATAACCCTTGGGTTTCCATGTGGCTTTTGAATTGTGTCCATAAATGTAGTAGCAACTGTACTTGCTTTAAATGGATGAGATAATGCACAAAAGTGTGCATACTTGGTAAGTCTATCAACTACCACCATGATGACACTCTTTCCTTCAGACTTAGGTAAACCAGTGATAAAATCCATTGAAATCTCCTCCCATCGTTGACTTGGAATGGATAAAGGTTGTAGAAGACCCGGGGTCTTAATTGTCTCAACTTTATTCTGCTGGCAAACCAAACATTCCGCCACAAAATTTTGAATATCAGATTTAAGGCTATACCAAAAAAAATCTTTCTTCACCCTATGGTAAGTTTTTAAAAATCCTGAGTGTCCTCCTAAAGGAGAAGTGTGCAATTACAAAAGAATATTTTGTTTTAGTTGGGAATTCTTACAAAGATATAAGCGATCTTTGTACCATAAGGAATAATTTTTCCAACTAAATGTATGAGATGTACTAGGATATTGCTGCAACTTTTGAATGAATGTCCACACTTCTTTGTTCTTCTTCCATTCATCTCTTGCTTCGATTATCCAATCTGGTTGGATTATATAAATAGCACAAAGCAATGCTTCCACCTCTTCATTCTTTCTTGAGGGTGCATCTGCAACAACATTTAGCTTCCCTTTTTTGTATATTATTTCAAAGTCATAACCCAACATCTTTATGACCCATTTTTGCTGCTCTTCTAAAGATAGTATTTGTTCCAAAATTTGTTTAATAATATCATGATCAATTTTTACCTTGAAGTGTCTTCCCATTAGGTAAGTTCTCCATTTCTTTAGTGCATGTAGTATTGCTAACATTCCCTTCTCATAAATAGGTTTCTGTAAATACTTTCCTTTGATTGGACGACTTTCAAAAGCAATGGGTCTTTCTTCTTGCATTAAAACAGAACCAATTCCATTTCCTGAGGCATCACATTCCACAATAAAGGTTTTTGTGAAGTCTGGCGTAGCTAAGACTGGTGCTAGGCACATTTCCTCTTTAAGATGTTAAAAGGCCTTAGTTTCTTCAGGAGTCCATGAAAATGCATCTTTCTTCCATAATGTTGTTAGAGGTGCTGCTATTCTCCCATAATTCTTAACAAACTTTTGATAATACCCTTTTAACCCGAGAAATCCGCGCAACTCCTTTATGGTTGTGGGCACTTTCCATTCCTTATGGCTTTAATTTTGTTAGGGTCTACCTTAACACCCTCGTGAGATACAATATGACCCAGATATTCCACCTCTTGTACTCCAAAGAAACATTTGGATGTTTTTGCATATAATTTTTTCTCCTGCAATAGTTTGAGCACCCTGTCAACATGTTGAACATGATCCTTCCAAGACCTGTTGTAGATTAGTATATAATCAAAAAATACTAGCACAAATTTTCTAGGGAAGGGTTTGAAAATGGAATTCATCAACCCTTGAAATGTAGAAGGTGCATTGGTAAGGTCAAAAAGCATGACCAAAAATTCATAATGACCCTTATGAGTTCGAAATGTTGTTTTCAAAATATCTTCAGTCTTCATTCTAATTTGATGATACCCTAAGTGAAGATCCAACTTGGTAAAATAAATTGCTCCACGTAATTCATCCAATAATTCATCAATCAGAGGAATGGGAAATTTATCTTTAATGGTGAGCTTATTGAGCTCCCTATAATCCAAACACATGTGCCATGATCCATCCTTCTTGTGTACCAATACTACAGGAGCAGAGAAAGAACTTTGACTAGGTTGAATTATACCCGCCTCTAACATTTCTGCAATCATACGTTCAATTTAGCTCTTTTGGAAGTAAGGATATCTATAAGGCCTGATGTTTGGAGGAACACTTCCTGGAATCAAATGAATAGCATGATCATGATCACGAATAGGTGGGAGTCCTTTTGGAGTTTCAAAAACCTTGGAATGATTGTTCAAGACTTTTTGGAGATCTGCAGAAATAGATGATTTTGATGTTGGAACTTCTAGTGATCATAATTGTGCAATTATGCCTCGTTTATATTTCTTTAGAAGCTTTTTCATGACATTAGAGCTTATTATCTTTCCCAGCTTCCCTGCAACACCCCGTAATTCGACTTCCTTTCCTTCTGAAAGAAAAAAAATTCAAGAAAATTTCTTGAAAATTAAAAGCTACCATCCCCAAAGATTGTAACCATTGTACTCCTAGTACAACATCAACACCTCCCATAAGAATGGAAAGCATTGAAATATTCAATACATATTCCCCATGGTTAGCTTGATATTATGGCATTTTCCAGAGCAATTTATAGTTCCTCCATTTGCAACCATCACTTGAAGTTCTGGTGTTGGGTATAGGAAACAATTCAATTCCTTGGCTACCTTACAATGAATAAAATTATGGGTACTACCTGAATCAATCAACACTATTACCTTTTTCTTCTTGATATCTCCTTCTATATTGAGAGTTTGAGGAGTAGTAATTCCTGCCAATGCATTACACGATATGGTCGAACTCATTTCTTCCTCTTCTTGGGTTGGTTCCTGGTGTATATCCTCTTCTTGTTCATTTTCTTCTTCCCTTTCACAAGCTATGTAAAATAATTTCTTCTCAGCACACTTATGACCTTTAGTGTATTTTCTATCATAACTGTATCAAAGCCCTTTTTCTCTTTTTTCTTCCAATTTTTGTGGTGTCAACCTTGTAGGTTGTGGAAATATAGGAGTAGCAACACTTCCCTCTTTATAGAAGAGAGTGGTAGGCTTCCTTGTCGCCATAATTTTACATTCAATTTTTCTTGCCAACCTGAATGCCTTCTCCAATGAATCAGGTTCCATAACGTGAAATTCATGTTGGATGTTATCCTTTAAAGTACCTATGAAGAGATCAATCCTGTGTTCCTCTGGAATATCAGTTACGCTTATATTCAATTTTTGGAAGTCCTCAATGTGCTCCCCCACTAAACCCTTTTGTTTGAGATTTATCAATTGGCTAAAGAAGGTGTTGCTCTTTGTATCCTCATAATGTGCTATCATTTCCTCCATAAAAATTGACCAAGTGACAATTGTTTTACGGGAGAAAAGCCATTGATACCATAAAAATATATTTTTTTCTAAATTTAAAGTTGCAATGCGTACCTTTTGTGTGTTTTTCACATTATGGAGATCAAAATATTGCTCCATCTGTAGTATCCATGTTACAGGATCTTTTCCATCAAACTTCCTCATATCCCTTTTTGGAATATGGTGGTTCTTCCCGCCAACATTAGATTTGTATGAAATCACGATTATCATTTATTTTGTTCTCAGCATGAGTTTCCTCTACTATCTTTTCACCACTAGGAAACATTTCTTGTATCAACTTTTTCAAACCTTCCATGTCTTCTTTTAGATCATTCTTCATGTTTTCCATTTTCTCATCGATCTTAGCTTCCATGTCATCCATCTTAGATTCCATGCCATCTTCCATGCCATCTATCTTAGATTCCATGCCATTCTTAAAACCATCCATATTAGATTCCACGCCTTTCTTCAAACCATCCATCTTAGTTTCCATGCCTTTCTTCAAAACTTCCATGTCATTTTTTGTTTCTCTTTGCGAGAGCGAAATTTGTTGCACTTGTTCTTGTAATTTTGATATGTCATGTTGCCATTCTTCATCTTCATGAGTCATAGTAGAGCCTTCTAAAGGCTTAATGGGTGTTGAATTATTTTTAGGGGCCATTTTAAAATCCAATACTGATATCTATTCTACAATATGCCCTTGGAATCAATTCAACTGGATTCTTCAAACAAGACTTATGCAATTCGGGAAAAAAAATACACACATTTTACTTGCTTTTGGGGAGCTCTATATTGAAATTGAATTATCTATATAATTTTGAATCCTCAATATCTGAAATTTTTCCTTCTAGTAGCCCTCTGAAGCCTCCTTCAAATTTCACAAGTCTGACTTGATTTGGATTCTTCAAGACAAAGATATGTCCAATCTCCCACAATGACCCAATTATGGACTGGTTCAGTAGAGCGAACTTGTACGACTTTCAACGTCCTCTTGTTTTATCCTTTGGATCTGAAATGGATAGACAGGAAACTACAATCTTTGTACTTGCGGCCACTTTTTACAGCATTCCAATCTGATGCTCAGAGAGAGAGTTATGAATATTTTCCCACAATAACCTCTTTGAGATGAAATTCAAGAGCCTAAAAAATACCTAACTTCCACAGATCATATCTCCGCAAATATTACGAACCAAGCTCTGAAATTTTGCGAAGATGTTTCTTAGGCTTTTTTCTTCGCTCTCCAAAAATTTAAGCTTCTGAATCTTTGTAGAAAAAAATTTATAGCGAAAATTCCACGATGACCTGTTTAGGTTAAATTCAGGAGCCTGCAAAAAGCCTAACTTCCATAGATCATATCTCCGAAAATATTGTGAACCAAGATCTGAAATTTTGTGAAGATGTTCCTCGGGAATTAGGCTTCACACTCTAAAAATTTCAGCTTTTGAACCTTCTTAGAAAAAAAGTTATAGCAAAAATTCCACGATGACTAGTTTGTAGCAGTGAAGACCCTAGAATCCAAAGCTCTGATACCAAATGTTGTGAAACCAGCTCCAAAAAGAGAAGAAAAAAGATATCAACACCTTATAAATAAGCCACTTCGAGGGGACAACCTCAATACATTACATGAATGAACAATTCTTGGATTTATTCAAATTACAAAACCTCCTTTCTATATATAGGAGTCCATGGGGCCACAATGTAATCCTAGCCGACCTAACAATAATAACTTAAGGGCACAATAATAACAATATGGGGTTACAAGGGTACAATAATAACAATAAGGGGGTGACAATAACAACAATAAGGGACTATACTAGTAATATAGGGACCTAACAGTTTCACTACTAGGATCCAACAAATCTATAGAATATTCCTTTGGAGAGGCAAGCAAGATGGCCGCACATATGCTTGGATTGTGTGGAAGAGGATTGTAAAGCCTAAAGGTTGGGGGGGTTGGGGACTAAAATACCTTAACCTCTTTGCCTCGGCTCTGGCAGCTAAAATGGGATGGCATATGATCACCACTAAGATTATGTGGCAAGAGGTTACATATTACAAATACATTGCTCCTAGGACTACCATGGATTAGATCAGAGGCCACATTCAACACTCTTCTGGTACATCCATCATATGGAAGGCCATGATTACTAGATCCATTCACATTATCAAAAAAGGACTGGCATGGCGAATTTCATCTGGTGATATGGTTAAGATTGGTGTGGATGCATGGTCAGGAAGTGGACAAGCGTACCAATTTCCATTGGGAATTAGGCAACATCTGTCTCGTTATGGTTATCAGTTCATCTCACAAATTGCAGACCCACACAATTCCACTTGGGCATCTCAGGCTTGGATAACTGCACAAGAGCTTTCTATCTCAGAAAATTGGTAGCCGACCTGGAATCGATACCTTAGAGATCTTCGAACCACTAATATCTAGTTGAAAGATCGAGAGGACAAAATATTATGGGCCATCTCCCCTAGGGACCGATATACACCAAAGGAAGGGTATTCATCATTTATTGAGCTATAGGAACCAAAGTTGAAATAGTGGTGGTGGAAACACCTTTGGAAATTAAAATCTCCCCCCAAATATAGACTCTTCATTTGGTGCATCCTCTCCAATTGCACCCCCATGGAGGAAAACCTCACCAATCGGGAAATTCATGGGCCATCCCAATGTAGCTTATGTCACCTCCAGGCCGAGGATGTGAATCACTTGTTTTTAAACTGCCCTGCAAGTAATCACATTTGGCACATCATGACACTTTCCTTGGGAATCACCCAGAATTGGCATGGCACCTCGGTTTCAGTGGCTTGTAATAATAGGTGGCAAGCTACTATCAAGCCAAAAGATTGCAAAATCCCCCTCCTTATAGCATGGGGGAATTGGCTTGCCCAAAACCAAGAGATTTTTCTGGGTAATATTGCGGACTAAAACAGCATCAGCAGTAACATAATCTCCATCTACCATCTCATCCCAAATGACGCTCCAAAAACTCAACACAGAATTATACAAACTGAAAATATTGACAAATTCATCCCATGGGCCTACTTTGATGGTTCATCCAACACGTAGGGATTTGGTGGAGGTGTTGTTATTCACATCTATGATACACACTGATATCATCTCAAGATGGGTCTTGGACCTTGTTATAACAACTATGCGGAACTCAAAATCCTTAGACGACTCCTCATGTTTTCCCAAGAGGAAAGTTGTAGCAGGATTGAGATCTTCAGGGATTCAAAAATAATTATCAATTAGTTTAAAAATGCGGCACACTGTCATGCTCACACTCTTAGATCATTTTTTGAAGAAGTATTGGCTCTAAAATTTTATTTTGACTTTATATCTGTTACTCACATTTACAGGCAGAGGAACCATTTGGCCAACCAATTATCCAAAGAAGCATCGCAGCTAGCATGGGGAAGATGGCACATTTTTGAACAGGATGGATAACTGGAGTATCAATACTACCATAGACCCTTCATTGAGGACATGGAGGAACCATGGGCAATACATATAGACTACACATTTTTTGTTTTTTGTGGACTTGCTGCTACATACTGTTTTATTGTAAATATTTATGTAATTATTTTTTTAACTTGTTTTCCTATTTTTACAATACATTTATGATATTACTATGGCTGATATATGACTCTATCGAGCTTTTTGTACTTACATGATCTATGCATAGATGATTATGTTGATGATACATGTAATTTTTCTTACACATAATGATAAATTACGAATTTTTTCCTTAGAAAAAAACATGTTAAGTTCACCCCAAATAATTATATCATTGCACAAATCTACATTATGAACCATCATAAAATGAAACTACATAGAAATAACAACATCATCATCATCGTCTAAGCATTAGAATGTAAAAGGATCAAAGGAAGAGAATCATGAACACATAGAGACACCAGGATTGGTCCAAGACCAGGGAAAACCCCACTATGGGGAAAAACCTTGCAAATTCTTCTTCTTAGATTGCCATCAAATGATTCAGCAACAAGAGTACAATGATCCATAGATCCATATCTTCATGATGCATAAAATAAATAGAATGTGCACAATAAAACCATTAACATGCTTCTACTAACGAAACTCGATTATGATGACAAAGATTCACTCACACTCAGTGAAGCCTACTGATGAATACTGTTGATACAGAGTGAAGACTGTAGATACATATTGCAGCGGAAATACATAGAGAATACCTATATATTTGTAGATCTACAACCTCAAGAGCATGGATATGAAAGATCATCAAGTGATCTCAACTACCAAGTCCTAAATCTGAGTCCAGGACATTGTCAATAATTGTTCTGAATTGACTGTGACTGAGCGACAGATGTATGAGGGCACTGCACAAGCAACTGAATGTGATCCAATATAGATATTTCCATGAAATCCCTTAACTACGACATTTACACACTCAGCCTACAGTTAAAGCCTCCTTAGATGCAACCTAGACATTTAATGCCTGCGGCTGAGGTCCTGATCAGCCCAATACCTTAGCTACACCTTGAACAAGGTATGACTACGAATCTTCTAGCACATCACAGCCTTGAAAAGGCATGCCCGCAGTTCTAGATTATCTCAGTCACTACCTCATTTTTGCCTGCCCATGGTTCTGGCCCAGAACACCCAAATCAAATGTGAGCCTCTGTCTGTGATCCTGATCCTTTGCACAAGCTTCTCCTAACGTATCGGTCTGAGCCAAAACAGATAAATGTGAACCAATACCAAGAGAGAATGAAGAATATCCCATGAGTGAATGTGTGAGAATCAGCTTGGGGTCACTTCTATTCATAACCTTTGTGTGTGACCACTCGAGGTTAAGGCTAACTCCACATGTGTTTAGGCCAACCCATTCAATTTCACTTTAATAAATAAATTAATTCATAATTTTACTTTCTCTTAACCAATTAGGGTGATCTATTGGCCAATTTTGGTCCTCTCAAAAACAGGAATCTAATGACATTATAATCTTGACCATTTAAGCTATCCATAATGGAATTTGACCGCAATTGCATAAATTTTAACAGGGAGTCCATAAGGATAAAATTGACACCGAATCCATCTTGTGTCTTGGACCCATCATAATATAATGTCCAAAATTTTCAGTTATATTTATGCCAAACGTATTTACATCTTTGGTACATTATTCTTTAGTATCAACTAGAGGGAAAGGAAGGGGTTCCAGCTGGGTGTCAAGTGGGATGGGTGATGACAAGGCTTGATAGAACCCAATTTTTGCCTCCAAGAAACACATTCCCAATTCTTATTAAGCAAAACTAATGGGCTCTTTTGGGGCTTCTAGATCCGTGACTATGTATTTCATGTAAGGTTTGCTATTAACTCTGATCTCGTTATTTTTTCCTTTGTACAAAATCCATAGGTGGGACCAGTCAGTGGCGAAATACACCGGAAGTTTGCTTTACCACTCTTTACTAAGTAATATGTCATATGCCTCTGGGATATATACGACGACTATGTCAATACATTGGTGCACCATGGAGTCTGAGGATAGTATAATTATCACATTATTCAGTTCACCAACAACGGGAACTTGGGATCTATCTATTTGAATGATATTGGCATCGGTCTTCTCTGGTTGCATGTTCAACTTTTTGCACACAGGTAAAGGCATAACATTGGTCGATGCACCAGAGTCAACAAGGAAATTGTGCACATTAAAGTTAAAAAATTATAAATTCAGGAGAAATAATGGGGTTGAGCCTCTAGAATTGGCATAGCAGCATTCACTATGGATTGGAGGTTGACCAAGGCCTGAGGCTTCACAAAAGAGCTTTTCTTTGAAGAGGGGAAAGCCTTATTGGCTGTGGACGGGGTAGTGAAGGCTTTGATGATCAATTCTCATTGGCTAGATATCCTGGCAAGCTCATAGAGTGAAATGTTTGCTCGTGTCTTCTTCATGTAATCAACAATATTATACCCTAAGTCTGACTAAGGGATGCCTTATGAAGGTTACTAGAGAAGGGAAGGGGATTGTGTAGACTTAGACATAGTCCTAGGAGTGGAGGGGTTGACCTTGGCATGGATGAAGCATCCTTTGGGCTATGGAAAGATGACGCCTTAAGAGTAGGGGTCAAGGGTTGGTTTGATTTGTTAGGAGGGAGGATCCTTCTTAACAATGCTTTCTTTTTCTCTTCTAGTATATAATCAAGTATCGACCCTTTACTCCTAAGGTTATAGGTCTTCGACAGTTTGGATGGGGGGTTATCGCCTATGTTGGCCTCTATAAATGATTGAACCTATTCCCCACGAAAGAATTCAAAAGCCAAGATGGTTGAACCTACGTTTTCATCTGGGGGTGTGGTTTCTTCCACAGGATCGTTAGCCTCTTCCTAAAAATATCCTATAGTATGATCCTCGAGGAGTTGAGTAACTACTACTATCATGCTATGTATCCATTGTGGGCAAGTATTTTCAGAATGGGAGGCTTGGTGAAAGGTGCAGAAATTGTATTTACCAATCTCCTCAACGTTGAATTTTGTGTTAGAGCTCTGAGAGGACCATGTGGGGGCATTGTTGTTCTTCCTGAAAAAATGGTTTAGGCGACCTATTACCTGATGAGGCATCACTAGTTTTCCTTTTCAAATTTGAGACCTCATTCATCAGTTGTTTCAAGGATTTGGCTTTACTTTCGAGATCAAAGGATTCCTTATCCTTGTCACCAGACTTATGGTTGAGTTTTCTTATTTGTGGATTTAGACTCACCCCGAGTGTCATGGTCAAAAACTCCTATATAGAGCATATCCTTTTAAATGATGAGATTTTTTGTGAAGTTAACCACTAGCATGGCCTTAGATTTTCGTTTGACAGACACAATGATATTGCATGGAAGGGCCCTGGTGTAATAGTCTACAATGATAGAATCATCAAGGGCCACATTTTGTGGGAAATTATTCAAAATAGTGGAAAATCGCTAGTTAAAGTCTTTGACCTTATGTTACACAACATTTTTTCACTATCCCTGCAATCCTAATCCCACCCATTGGAGGGTCATTCTGTGATCAATAAGCAGTGTCATGCCTTGCAAAAACCATCATCGTGTCCCTCTACATGAGAGTAACATTCCTTTTGTTGACAATTCCCTGAGCAGAGACTCAAAAACCCTTGTTTTTTCCTTCACGCAGGTAATCAATTATGCCCTCACGCCAAAGAGGAAGATTAACACTGGGCCCCATGCTAGCTGGCACTCTGTCCCAGTTTTCCACCCGCGCCAAGTTGTTTATGGAATGTTTTTTAAAAATAGAGGCAGAGATTCCACTCCAACCACCTCGAGGATGAGTCATTAGGAGTGGTTGAACTGATAAACCACGAACTACCACCTTTAGGTTTATGGTTTCCACCTCTTATGGGAACTCCCTAAAGGATAGGCCTCCCTCCCACCTTTGTAGGGATCCTAACCTCCTTTTCCTCTATAAAATAAGATATCTCTCTTAGAACAAGCAAGCTGAACTTGGAGAATTAGACATACTATAGCTGAATGACTAGAGAAGATAGAATAAGAAGGAATTACATTGAGGAAGCTTGAGTCCATGACTTCTGAGAGAGTTTGATTCCATGCCTTCGTCCCATTCGAATTCCCTAATGAGCATATGAGATGTGCTTCGCCTGAACCCCTCTGGAGGATATTGTGATGTCAAAGCATTGGTTGTAACTCTTCCTTCTATTCATTTATATACATGAATATTGTTTGGTTCCATTGTTGTGTTATGATGCTTGTTTAACGCAATATGTTTAGCCCTCATTGACTGGTTAATATTTATGAATGAAATTCTTTTATCTTGTATGCTATTCTTGTTTCTTGTTCTATGTGCTGGTATCCAAGCGTAATGACGAACAGATTGTGACTTGCTGAGGCAGGAGCAAGAGGCCACCACTACTACAGCAACAACGACAGTGTTGGATTCCAGGTAGGTTGATCTACCGTGTCCCTTGTTCATTCAATAATTAGGACGCAACACTTTAGCGTGTCCCTTTTTTTATAGACCCACTCTAGGGCTAGAGGGATCGTCTCTATCCACAAAGAGGATTTACCTATATAAAAAATTGGCGACTCCACTCGGGATCAGTGCGAGTTTGTCGTTTCATTTTGTTGGGTCAGTTTCAATTATTGATTTAGTTATTTGTCTTTTCTGGTTTGCTTGCTTAGTTTCCATCCTTTGTTCAGCTCTAGAGTGTCAAGATTGACCTCTGCTCATTAGGTTTTTTTTTCCTCTTTTTCCCATAGTTATCTGCCTTGGCATGTTTTTGCTCTGAACAGTCACACCAATTGGCGCAGGTTGCTAACTAACAAGTCGCCAGCCTATGGCATGGTCCTGTCCTACGATCGTGCCAACCCCTGTAGGAATTTGTTTGACCTCCTTGATGAGTCTTTTGGTCAATTGTGCTTGCTTTTGGGTTTTTTTTAATGCATAATTATGCCTTTGGGATTGTTTTAATTACTATCGACTTGCTTTTCTCAGTTTTTTGTCCATCTTCTTATCAGTGTCATTTGAGGCCTTAGAGTTCCTAGGTGTCCTAGTGCACTGAGCCTTCTGTTCAAAAATCAAGTCGGTTTGATTGTTCTCAGTCCCATTTGTGGCTTGATTGCACTTAGTTTTCTTGATATTTTGAGTGATTGCTTTGGTTGCAGAGTCATTTCATTTTCTCTATTGGTTCTTCGCCTTATTGCTCCAAGCATAGATTACATTGCTTGTTTTGGATCATTTTGAAAACTATCTCTTGGTTTGAAAGATTGAGACATTAGTTTGAGCGCTTTCTTGTGTTTGTTTCGCGTTTTATTGAGTCTTTCAATTTTGATTCCTACGCAACACTTAAGCTAGTGTTTGTTTTCATTTTTCATGTAATTAGTGCATCATGTACTTCTTTTCATTGAAAAAATTTTAAAAAAAAACATATTTTTCATTCTTTCTTTGCATTGAAAGTGAAATACTCTTTTGCATAACTAGCATCTTATCATCTAGGAAAGAGTTTCATTTTCGTTACATTCTATTAGATGCATTAGTGTATTTCTTCACATAGTCTCATTATTTTCTTTTGTTTGAAAGATCTCTATCCTTCTCATAACTAGCATTCATTGAATCGGAAATGATGTTCATTTGCATATAGCTTGCATTTAGGAATTTTTGAGATCCGAAATCGATAGGACCTTAAAACTGAAACATAATCCAAGATCAACTTTAAAATTTATTTAATTAACCTAAGGAAGCATTGAAACCTAACAAAACATTTTTAGTGGTATAGGCTAGAGATGTGTTCTGGCATCTTAAAACCTAGTAGATTTCGTTCGCCATCTGGCTTTAGACAGCCCTAGTATGGACTTGTGCTCCCTGTACCGTCAAGTATATAAAGGGAGACCCTTCTAGGTTGAAATTCTTTTATCCATAGGAAGCTGAGTCTGCCGCCTTGTAACCATGTTACACTGAACACAGCATTTGGGGAGACTACCTGCACGTACGTTAAGTCCTTGGTCATTTCTATTTCATTTGATCACCAAGGTGTATATGGAAGTTCACGGAAACCTAGTATACCCTCTTGCTTAGTATTCCAGAATAGTCATTTTGATATTTTCATGACTAAAAAGAGAAGATATCGTTGAGCACTTTTCCTTTCACACTCGTTTAAAATTGAAAGTGACTAGAGTCATCTTTGGCCTGTTTCTCGACTCTTTAAAAATGAAACAGCAAAATATGGTTTCAGTGTCATAAAATTAATCACCTACAATCACATGCCCGTTAAAGTTTGATTACTTGGCCTGTTGTTTTTCCTTGGTTTTGATCTTGGAGTCCTTGATTGGTTCTCTTTTTTCCTTTCTGTTTTGATATACGGTCACGATGGCGGAACCACTAGTTTCGTCGTCCTCACTGCCTCCTAGTGGTAGTTATTTCCCGGACGTTTCTTTTGAAACTCCTCAGTCCACTAGGTCTTCCAAGTCCTCACAACCTATTTTCTCCTCTGTCTTGCCTCTTGCTACTCGATCCCCTCCTAAAGAGCCAGTTGAGTTCATTTGGCCTCCTTCTGGTGCTTGGTCTGGTTTTGGGGAACAGGGAGATTTTCCTCCTCTTACATCGGGCTTGCCATTTTTTGCTACTGCTATGCCTCCTAGTCCCCGTAGTATTTTTGAAGATCTTATGGCGAAGTCAGACATGGACTTGTATATTCTTGTTGGTAGTGAAGGAATTCCTATTTCTACAGGATAATATATCAGCTTTTTCTGGAAGATGTCCCTCATGTTTCTACTCATTCATCTCCACCATCAGTTGCACTTCTGCCCGGCTATCGGTCCTTGAGTCAGATTATTTCTGGTGTTGCCTCCATTGCACAATCCAGTACGATAAATCCTCCTCAGATTTTGGTCTTACCTTCATTAGGACTATCGCCTTTGACACCTGGTTCGTCAATTACTGTTACATCTGTTCCAGTCCAACCGACAGTCTATGTGGCTTCATCCACACCTATTGTTACCCATCAGTCATCAGGATCTTTTCACACCCGCAGGTCTATTTTTATCAATCCTATGTGGCTTGTTAATCCCGGCCCAGGTAGCTCACAAACCCATGCCATGGAAATCTCGTCTACCTCTACCGCACCTATGGTTTCTACAGATGTGTTTGACGAGCAGATTTTGGATATTCACCGACGTTATGATCCCTCGACGGAAGCCACGCCTGCTTCTAGTGTTGTTTCCACTACCCCTATTATTCCTGGCGGTCTTACTTTTGAAGAGTATCTGTTGGCTATTCAGCAGTAGAGTTCTCAGGGTTCCCGGCAGCCTCAGGCTCCTGGTAATCCTATTTTTCATCACTATGATGTTTTCGATAACATGGTAATCTGGTCTATTTTCCTCCTACTGATCCTTATCAGACCATTTCTCATTTTAGACCTACCTTTCCTGTGCAACCCTCTAGCTTGCAAGGACAAACCCCTGTGGGACAATGTTTAGCTCAGCAGGGCTCTGCCTCTAGTCCACAGGGACAATCATACGGTCCACAAGGCAAAAATTTACAAGGGAAACCTTTCGCCCAACATGGACAACCCTCCGGTCTTTTTGGTCAAATTTTGAATCAACCAGGACTATCTTATGCTCCTAGGGAGGGAATCTACCCACCACAAGGACAACCTGTTACACCACAAAAGTAGCCACATGCTCAATATGGCCCGAATTTTTTGCTACCAGGACAACCCTACGATCCTTCCCCGAGTCAACCTGGTTATTAGGGACAACCTGGTCCATCACAACCATCGGGCCAACCTTTCCCACAAGGCTAGGCTAGTGGCCCTTAGCAACCAATTCAACTTGCTCCTCAGTCGGTTCCATCGTTTCAATAGCCCATTTTGCCTGTTTATATTTAGCCAGATTTACCCGCTCAACTACTTTCTCAACCTGCTCAACTGGGTCTGCCTGCTCAACTGCAAGGCGCTTACTACCCTCAAGGTTCATATCAACCGGTATATAGTGCGCCTCGGGTTCCTTACCCTCAAAATCAACCTGTTTATCATCAACCTCAAAGCCATTCTTACATTCCACAGCAGACTCCATACACTACTCAGCAAGGACCTCAGTGGTCTACTCCGACTCAATATCCTGGTCCTCAACCCCAGTATCAACCGACTTATCCTGCTTCTAATCCCTATGATCTGAATCCTTCGAGACAGAATGTATGGGGATAGAATCCTGCTTGGACTGGGTGGAATGTACATGCAGGTCCTTATCAAAGACCTCTGATGACTTTCAACACTTAATTACCATTTCTTGCTACGTTGGAATTACCTGATGTGTCAAAGTTGACAAACGATCCCATTCTTCATAACCCGTATTGGCCTCTAGTTCCAACCAAGATTCCTAGTGATTGTCCTAAATTTCAGGGAAATTCTTGTGAAGACCCCCAAGCACATGTTATTACTTACCATATGTGGTGTTCCTTTAACTCTTGGGTCGAGGATTCTATTATACTTCGTCTTTTCTAGCGAACTCTTACTGGTGCCGCTGCAAAGTGGTACATTGAGCTATCTCATGGCATCTTCCAAGATTTCAATTCTTTTTCCATGGCGTTCCTTACGCATTTTCAGTTACTAGTCTGTTATGAGATCGGGATGCACCTCCTCACTTCATTGAAACAAGATCGAGCTACTCATATATCGGATCATATTCATGAGTGGCGACATCATCGTCGTATGATCATATTTGAAATTCCTGATCAGCTTCTAACTCATTGGTTCACCACCTCCTTTGTCAATCAGATTGCTAAAGACATTGCTATGGGGGCATGTGTAACTGAGGAACAATTCATTGCTTACACCCAGTAACTTGATCTTGTGTACTCTCTGTCTGGTGCATTATATGATATCTTGCCTGATGCTTCCCAACCTGGAACTTCTAAACCACCACCAACTCCATCCGTCAATGGTATTATTGGTTCTATGTCTCAGACTTCTCGGAAGTCTTCGTCTTCTTCAAACACTACGAAGCCGAAGTCCGCTTCTTCCAATAATTTTTCTTCTCAGTCTACTTCAAATTCTGGTAAACTTGCAGAGGTTAATTTCATTCAGGCCAATCCTATGAATAATGCTTCTAAAGGTAAGAAGAAGGGTAAAGGTAAGGCCAAAGCCGATACCCCGAAATAGGATTCTCAAAAACCTTGTGCTGCCAATGGTTCTCAATGCAAACTGAAGTACCCTTGTTTGATTTGTTTTGAAGAGCACTTCACCAAGGATTGTCCTCGACGGTCCGAAGTGAGCCTTTTTCTCAAAGGCACCCAAGGAACTCTGATTGTTCTCAAAGAACCTTTCCCATCTCAGCAGACTCAAATGGTAGAGAAACCTCAGTCCTCTGCCCCATTTGGCTCTCATGTGCTCATGATGAGCGGTTACTGCTTTATAGTTTCTGGTACTGCTGGTCGAAAGATTGTATAGATCTTGTCGGCAGAATTGAAGGAGATCGTTGATGGTCCTCCTCCTCAGCACATTCTTTGGTCTCTTTTAAATTGAAAGGCCCAATGTTGAATCCATTGTGTAGGCACCCTTCAAGGTGTCCTCCTAGTAAGTCTTCTTATAATCTACTTGCTTGTGCCACTCACCATTCTGATATTGTTGAGGATTTAGGTATTTGAGAGACAACAAGTACTTGATGTCACGATGAGAAGTACTTCAAAGCTATGTTTATCGCGGCAAAGAGCTTTCTTATGCATGATTGGTGGGATTGATCTGCCCGATACTAGCCCCTTCTTGCTTCGTCTGAGAATTTCATTCCATGACTACGCATCAGTTGCACTCATTATTCAAGTTGTGCTTCATAAGATCTGACATCCTTGAGCAGTAGTGTGGAGCAGTGTTGTGGATGAAGGTGCATCAACTTGTGTTATGTCATCTTCGTGTTGGAAAGTTATTGGTTCTCCAGCCCTGAATTCATCACCAAATGCTCTAGAAGCATTTGATGGAAGAGAATAAAAACCTTTAGGTGTTCTCGCTAGTTTTCCAATTACTTTGAAATGGAAGATATTCAATGTTGAGGTCAAAGTCATTGACGCTAAGCTAAATTATAATCTTCTCCTCGGTCGCAGTTGGACTCACGCCATGTTATGTGTTCCGTCCACTCTCTTTCGAGTTTTGAAATTTCTGCATGAAGTAAAGATTATTATTTTTGATCAATTATCTTTCTTCACCTCTTCTTCCGAGAACAACATTCCATATGTGGATCAGATTCCTACTCCCTACTAGAGCATGGAGCCAAGTCTTTTTAAAGATCTTGCCCTCATGGGTATTTTTCCTCTTCCTCCACTGAATATTGTTTAGATTCATATGATCTCTCGTTTTGATGACCCATGGATTATTCCTTCCCTTGAATAGATTCATTCCTTCGGAGATTCGACGCCTTTGAGTCTGATTGAGATTGATTATTGTAAACTCATTTCTATTTCGGAACATCCGTCCTCTGATTGTGCTCCTTTGATCATGTCTCTTGACATTTATTCTCAATCCCCCTAGCTTGGCGATTCAGATTCGCCTGATCCTTTGAAAGAAGGGTTTCCTTCCGATGAGGCTATTGTGGAGACCATGTCTCTTGAGGATCTGTCGTGGAATGATGGTCATCATCGTTCCTCGTTTATGCCTGGCCTTGGGGCCATGTCTACTTGTCTTGAGCACTTTTTATCTCAAGTTCCTTCTCCTCCGCTTCAATTTCCTGTTTTGACACATGACGTGTTTACGGAGGGTAACTTGAGTAACATTACATAGATGATTCCTATTGACATTTCCGTTAAACTGGGAATTGTCGAGAACATCCATATTTGGGTTACTTGTTCTTCTGATGAAATCCAAGTTTATACTAGCCTTTTTTCGTGAGTTTCGTGATGTCTTTGCATGTTCCTACGAAGAAATGCTCGGCATTGATCCTAGTATAGTGGTGCATGAAATTCCTACTTATCCAGGTTCGAAACCTGTTCATCAGCGTCTTCGTTCGTGCACCCTATAAAAGCTGTCGCCATTAAGGCTAAAGTTGAAAAACTTCTTAGAGATGGTTTTATTTATCTGATTCCTTTGACAAAATGGGTCTCTAATATTGTTCCTGTAGATAAGAAAGAGGGAATTATTCATGTCTGTGTTTATTATTGTGATATTAATCGATCTTGTCCTAAGGATAATTATCCCACTCCCTTTATCGATCAAATCATTGATGACTGTGCCGGGAGTGAGATCTTTTCCTTAATGGACGATTTTTCTGGTTACAATCAGATTAACATTCTTCCGACTGATCAACATAAGACTGCCTTTATCTGTCCTTGGGGTACTTTCGCATATAAGAAGCTCTCTTTTGGCTTAAAGAATGTTGGGGCTACATTTCAGCGAGCGATGTCATATGCTTTTCACGTTATTTGACACATCGTTCAGCCTTATCTGGATGACCTTCCTGCTCATTCAGCTAAGTGTATGGACCATCCTCACCATCTTCCTCAGATTTTTCTTTGTTTTCGACGTTACAATATTCGGCTCAATCCGCACAAGTGCGTCTTCCACGTTGATTCCGATATACTCTTAGGGTTTATCATATCTAAAGATGGAATTCACCTCAATCCACTCAAGGTTGAGGCTATTATCAATCTCCCCTCTCCATCCTCATTACATCAGTTGCAGAGTTTGCAAGGTAAGGCTAATTTTCTATGCCGTTTTATACCTAACTATGCAGAAGTGGCTAGAGGATACACACGATTATTCAAGCAGGGCGTTCCATTTTGTTGGGATGAGATTGCTCAAAATTCTTTTGAGGCCCTGAAGATGTTTCTTGTTAATGCTCCTCTATTGTGTCCTCCTAACTATCATCATGATTTTTCCCTTTATTTAGTCGTCGCCTTCAGTACGATTGCCATGGTTTTGGTACAAGACAATGATGATGGTAACGAGCATGTTATTTATTACTTGTATCATAACCTTCTCGACCCTGAGACGCGCAATGCACACATTGAGAAGTTAGCGTTAGCTGCGGTTCAAGTTGTTCAACATTTTCGTCATTATATTCTTTTGCGTACAGTGACTGTGATTTATGATTGCAACCCCATGACCTATATATTGTCTTGACAATTGCTGGGGGGGAAATACTCAAAGTGGATTTTCATCCTCCAAGAGTTCGATTTGTAATTTACTGCTTCCAAGTCAAATAAGTCATTAGTCTTTGCTAATTTGATTTGTTCCCTACCTTCAAACTCTCCTCCATCTCGTTCTGAGGAATACATTCCAGACGACACGCTTTTCTTGATTAGCACCCTCGATCCATGGTACGATGATATCATCATTTATCTCCAAACTTCTACTTTTAGATTTGAGTTGACGAAGGATGCCCACCGACTCATCCGTCATCAATCGTAACCTTATCGTATAGTCGGAGATACCCTCTATCGTGTCGGAGTGGATTCCATTCTCCGTCAATTTTTGACCCTTGAGGAAGCTGAGAAAGTCCTCAATGATTGTCACAGTGGAGCCTATGGCAGTCACATGTCTGGTTATGCCACTGCAAAAAAAATTCTTTGTGCTGGTTATTTTTGGCCTTCTATATTCAAAGACTGCATTATCGCGGCTCGTAAATGTCATTATTACCAGGTTTATCAATGCAAATTGCGTGCGCCGCCTGTACCTCTTCATCCTGTCATTACCATTGGTCCCTTTGCGAATTGGGGCATCGATTTTATGACGTGTTGATGCAGGAGCATCCAAAGAAAATTTTCATTATTCAATTATGTAATAAGGGGGGTGAGATATTTTAATTATTTTATTAATTAAATTGCTTATTTTTAATAAATTAGGAGAGAAATTATAAATGTGAGGATTATTGTAAATATTCCTTAAATAATTAAGGATATGAGTGGAGTGAATTAGGTAGATAATCTAGGGATGAGGAATTCCATAAACGGGACTTAGTTGAGTCCAAAAAAAAAGATAAATCTAAATTAGATTTTAAGTTGAGATTTGTGTGGAGGAATTTATGGAGTGAAATAAATTCGTTATTTATGTATAAATAGGAGGGTTTTGTGAGGATGAAAGACAGCTGAGAGCAGTAAGGATTACAGTGAGAGTGAGAGATGGTTTGAAGGGTCGAGAGACAAGAGGCCACCCAATGTAATATTTGGCCAAATAGGTTTTTTGGTTTATATCAGTATTTCATTTGAATGGCTCTCTATCCTTAATATGTATATTTTTAGCTGAATATTTTTATGGTTTTAATGAAAAATTATTGAGGGTTTTCGTGCTGAGTGAAGAAGTGTATGTTTATATGCTTGGATCTATTCTATAGCAGAATCTCTACATCATTTGGTACTAGAGCTGGAAACGATTTCCTACGAGAGTTTGGGTGAGAGATGAGTGGTTGAATCAGTTGTGTGTTAATTCATCGTGGAGAGGCACATAAGTTGGTTGATCACGGAGCGTGATCGTTGCTGTTGGAAATGTTGTCATTGATGGCAAAGGAGCACAAAGGAGCAGCACCTGAACCAGCAATAAGGCAAAGTAGAAGACAGGGAACAGAGGCAGCAGAGAGGTAGCAGAGGCAGCAAAGAGAGAAGCAAGGAGCAACATTAGTCAAGGAGCAGAGCAAGTAGTGAATTGAAGCACAGGCCTGCTGAGTGCCGGGTAGAGCTGTAGGAGAGATCTGGAGAGAATAGGTTGCAGAAGGGCCAATTGATGAGATTTCCTGGTTGGAACCACGAAGGAGGATGATTTAGTTGATAATGGCAATCGAAGGCTGAAGGGGTCGAAGGCATGTTCGACTTTACAGTGAGATCGAGCCCTGACATGAAATTAAAAAACGCAGAGTTGAATGAAGCCTGCATGGAATGACGATTCAATAACAGGATATGTACAGAGTAGAGAAACAATCGAGCAGTGGAGGCAGAGGCAGCATAGAAGGAACAAAGGCAGCAGGAGACAGATGAGGTGGTGTTGCAGAGTAGTGAGGACAGTAGAAGAGGGCCATTTAATAGCAGAACTGGAGAGACAGAGCAGTGAAGATTGGAAGGGCCTGAAGGAGCTTAATACATAGGTTTATTTATGTATTAGGGGTTTAATACAGTTTGCATGTGAATGCAGGAGAGGTTAAAATTAGAGTAGACCTGGAATAAACTCTGCATGAAGAATTCTGTGTGGATATGCCGTGAATTTCCTAGAAATTATGCCCTCAATCTAGTTTGGAATATTAGAAGCGTGACCAATTAAGAAATGGTCGATGAGAGACGAAATATATTGTTTAACCCTGTGCGCGACTAAAAGAGTGATGAACTATGCGTGAGGCTATATTACGTGGAGAAACCATGCTAAAAGAGATGGCGCGGAACCTTGAAGAACCATGGAACCACAAGGTATGAACAGTGACAGTGGGTTTGGAACACCAGATGGTTTTCATCACACCGCTTTTGTACGATAAGCTATATTCCCAATTCGAACGCGATCAATGCCATAGGCAGACACGTGGCCTTAAGCGGTTTGGAGATACTTCTCTCATTGCATGCCATCGCGCGTTAACTGTCTACTGTGGACTCCGCGCGAAATTGACGTACGCCATCCGATCTGAGGCGGATCCATCAAACGGTGATTGCACGTCAATTAGCACGGAAGATAACTCAAGGTATGGGCGATTACAATTCGTTATTGTATGTGTGGGACCCGTAAATCACCTGCGATATGAATTGCCATGTTAATGTTATAAACCATGGTTGGGTGCTATAGGCACTACATGTTAATATCAAAGGCAAAATGTGCATATTATGGGCCCGAGTATTAATGGAAATTCGAGGATTATACATATGGGGGAATATATATATATATATGGTGTTATATATATGTATATATTATGTGACAAGTCGAACCTTACAGGAATTAAACTAAATATGGGGTACACATTAAAATACCTGGGTCCTCGAATATTAAAATCATATTAAGAGTTCGGCTCTTGAACAATTGTAAGTTTATAAAGCCGTGGGTATATAAAGAAATGACTTCCGCACACAGTCAAAGCTGCCGAAATTCAATAAAATGTTATTTTATCGAAGGTTAAGACCGAATTGATTCCGTAGGTGTAAATCAAATGGACAGAACTGTGGGACCCTCACCAATCGCATCGGATCAAAGTTGACAACGAAACAGATTAATAAAAATTGCAATTGCGATGAAAGTCTGGACTCGATGGGTTTATAAACCATGATTGATATATGTTTGATTTCCTGCATAACAGTGAATCATCGGAGCATCGGAGCATCGGAACTCACAACTAAAAGTTGCGATTGCGATTAATCGCAATCGGAAGTAGTCGAGGAGTGATACATCGCATCGGAAAGTTCGTCGAATGGGCCCGAAAAAGGCATTTTATGTATTAAAATGATTCATTATTGTTACATTGCCAAGAGGTATTGGAGTTAAATAACGCGACAGTTTGTATGTTAAAACTCTGTATAATTATGCCGAGTTGAAATGGCGTTATATATAAAAAGTGGTTGGGATATAATTCTGAAGTCGAAGATTTGTTGTGGTGTCTCATAGCAAGTGAGTTGAGGACACAATAGGTGTTAAAGCTTCAGTTCCGATGTGTGAAAGTCGTGAACACATATTGAACGATTCAATGATTAATTAACCATTCGGTTATGGTTTCTAAGTTTCGAATATCAAAATAATAATGCCAAGAATGAACATTAATTGCTTGAAATAATAGAAGGAGAGAACCTTGCATAGAGAGCATATATTGGGTTTATTACCATGGCGATATTAAAGCCTCCGCATTCATTTATTTAAACTGCCAGTGAAGGAAACCAAAGCATCGGAGTTTTCCCATATTTAAAGTCAGCAGTTATATATATATATTGTAACGCAGCTATATATATACAGCAGACACACAATCACGGTGAACAGGAATATGCACAAGAATGAATTTGATATGTGTACAAGCACAGAAAACTGGAAAATATGCAGAAGATAGTGAGCAGAAGAAGGCAGAACAGTTCCTTGACAATAGCAGAAAAGACAAATCCAGCAAAGCCAAAGGCCAGAAAATGCGCTGAGTGAAATTGTATTTATGTAACTAAAAATGTGAATGTAAATGTTGTAATTGATTTTATATTGTTTGTGATGCATTGGCAAGTCTCCGGAGGAAGAAAAAAAACTCCCACTGTAATATCGAAATTAATGCATATTGTTATATTTTTCTGAATGAGCAGGTAGAAGAAATGAGAAGGCAGAAGGAAAAGAGGCATGGCTTTCCATTTCAAATTCCCTGAGGAATGCCAATAGTCATAAGGGATTTCTATAAATAATATCACCTTGATATGCGTAAGGGGGTTAGAGAGAGAGAGAGAGAGAGGTTGGAGAATGCGGAATTGAGGCAGAAAAGATAAGAAGGAGGAGAAGAACGAGATGCAGTGAAAAGTTAGAGAATGCAGAAATGAAGCAGTGAGGTAGAGAAGAAGGAGGAGCTAATAGTGAATCTGAAAAGATGCAGAAATGAAGCAGTGAGGCAGAGAAGAAGAAGGAGCTGATAGTGAATCTGAAAAAGATGCAGAAATGATATAAGGCAGATATGGAGACTGATGCACAACAGTGAAGATGGTACAGAACAGAGCTGATATCCAAGGTAAATTAGCAAGTTTTTTCTTTTGAAAGAGTAAGGAAGTTGGAGCTTCCCTGTCAAGTTGTAGCTTGATAGAAGTCAGTTGTAGCTGACTGAGGTAGGAGCCTCCTGTAGGTTGGTGCATGCAGAAAATTGATGGGAGTTGGAGCTTCCTTGCAAGTTGTAGCTTGCATAATTGAGGTTGGAGCCTCCTGTAGGTTGGTGCCTACATAAAATCAGTGGTGAGAGGGAGTTGGAGCTTGCCTTTGCATCACAGCAATAATAAGATGTGGTTTTCTCCCTTTATGGGTTTCCACTTATATCTGTTGTCTCTGTGCATGATGTTTATGTGTTGATATGGTTTATCTCATCTGCTTAATTCTTGCTTATTTCATATTAAGTTTGTTGTTACATTATATTAATACTTGCTGCTCACATTCTAAGATTACTCACACATTAAGTTGAACATGAAATGAAGGTGTGAATAAGTTTTAAAAGTCCATGAGTGTGTTAAACTGATTCACCCCCCCCCCCCTCTCAGTTTAACTAAGAGGTCAACAATTGGTATCAGAGTAGGTTCCTTTGGTGTAAGCTTAATAGCTTGAAGGAGATCTGGTTAAGTCATGGACTATCAAAATGTACCTGTGTTGAGTATAACAAACTTTCCTGAATGGAGAGATAAGGTTAAAACAGGATTATTGGCTTATGAACCTGAGGTATGGAAACTTGTATGTGATGGTTACTGCACAGACTCTCCCTCAGTGCAAGAACAACATAGCAATGCCAAGGCGAAATGTGTGATATTCAATAATCTTCATAACAAGGATCTTGAGTTAATAATGAATTTAACCTCTGCAAAAGAAATATGGGACAGATTGCATTTCATGCTTGGAGTAGCCACTAAGGATTTCATTGTCAATAAGGAGAAGAGAATTAAGAAAAAGAAAAAATCATGTCAAAAGGAAGATGTTCAATCAAATGAGGTAACTGCTAGTGTGAATGGTAGTAAGAACCATGAAGAAAGTGCAGCTGAAGAAAAAGCCAAACTTGACACAGCACTGACTGAAATAGAAAAATTGAAGAATGAAAACAAAGACCTTAAGATATTGGTACAAATATGTGATGAGAAATAATATGAAGATAAGAAAGAAATTGTTGGCCTGAAGACACAACTTGAAGAAGCAAGGAAAGTTGAAGACACTTTGTTGCAACAAATGAACGAGAAAAGTCTGGAATGTGGGAAATTGGAAGAAGAAGTAGTGTACCTGAGAAAGAAATTAGAAAAATCCCAAAGACAATTATTAATGAATACTCCACAAATGAAAATCTCTGGACAGTTGGACCAAATTCTAAATGCTCAAAGGTCTCCTCTCATAAAGACTAGGATAGGCTATGAAAGAGAAACAAGTAAGTCTAAGGTAGAAGATAACAGGAATATCATCTTTGTAAAAGCTGTAAAGAATAATGAAGCAGCTCAGAAGATTCCTACAGAAGTAAAAGCCAGCAAGAACATACGTTGTAAAGAAACAAACATAATCATGCAGCAACATGAAAGAACAGAGAATAAGAGGACATGATGCAGCACAATGTAAGACAAGGCCTATCAACTTCAACCAAAAAAAGATGCAGCATATGAGAAGACTACCTCAAGCAAGCAACTGGAAAAGACAATCTTTCACCAGGTACACAAATCATTTCCATGGCTACTGTTATGCATGCAATAATTTTGGACATAAAATTGTTGATTGTAAAATGTATTCAAGAAGGGGAACAAAGTATTATACATCAGCTCAAATGTACTTTAACAAAATAAGATGCTATGTATGCCTCAAGCTTGGCCACAAAGCAAAGGACTGTAAACTTCCATATATATTAAAGAACTCCAGACAGATGAAGGAATAATATCAAATCAAACAAAACTATGAATCAAAAAGAAATGCAGACATTATGAAGAACCCCAATAAAGTATGGAAGGAAAAGAGAAAGGGGGAGCCTGTTACATCAATAAAATAATAAATCCATCATAGTCTCAGGGGGAGCTTATCTAGGAAGCAAAGCAAATATCCATCCAGTGATAAATATGGAGCAACATCCCAGGGGGAGAGCAGTTCATAAATTAATCCCCATGAAAGTAGTATAAGAAGAGCCCCTTGGAATGAAGACAGCTATAAGTACATTTTCTCCAACAAATAACTATAGAGGAAAAAGAACACCGGAAGCACACAATAGCCAACTAGTTGATGGAAGGAGAGAAAGCAGCAAGCAACCATGGTAGTAGAGAGAACATCAGAAATGAACTTGTAGAAATAACAGTGAATCACATTAAGAAGGATGTGCAAGAGAAGTGTCTATCATCATTATGTCATGTCTTCAGTCATCTGTGAAAAGTCCTCTTGGATGAATAAAGTTAAGTGAGTGATATTTCTCTGAGTGATCTTCCCATGAAGAGTCCAAGCAAATAAATTGAAGATGTCTTCCCGAAGATCATCATGTCAGAACAGTTGAATTGGTAGATAAAGAAATATAAAGCAACAATGATTCTGGAACTGTCATAGAAAAGAAAATACAATGACATTATTTTTCAGAATGACAAACTAAGAAAAAGGTTAAATAATGACAAGATCAGACTGAGAATATTGATGACTATTAATGTGAACAGTGGAAAGCTCAATAGAAGAATTTATGAAGGATGTCTTAAATTATGGGTAAATGTGCAAGCTAAAGTAAAATCTCTGCATATTTTATCAAGGTATTATCATTTGGTACTTGGAGCAGGAAACATGTCTATCAATAGAATTTCAAGTGTTATCATGGAGCAGCGATAAGGTATAGGTCCTTAGGATCAAAGGTTATGGCAAGAATACATCCAGCATAAAAGGGTCAATGAAAAGGCTAAATGATCAGCATTTTGTTTACTCTTGAAACATGATATTGAGCATTGAAACAGATTTTTTTTGGATGCCTTCCTGAAGTCAGTACATATACATATCAGGCCTCTTCTCTTAAGATCATTTATAACACTGTGTGAAGTCTGATTGTTGAGTTTTCAATTAAACATCTTGAATATGCTTCTGTGGAAGATCATCCTAATAGAACAATCAAGGTATCTGAAGCATAAAGGACTAGTTGTGATTACCATTTGAAGCTCAAAAGTTTTTTTTAATTCATCTAAATCCTTCTTCAGCACAAAGGATTTGCTGGTAATTCACCTTTAAAGAGAATTTGATCATTGACATACATACCCCCTCATGTCATAAAGAAAACTGCATGATTGATAAGTGATACTGACCAATACATTGAAGGGTTTGTTTTGAAAGTACAGTGTGCAAGCAGTAAAAGTCATTTGGTCTTTTATATTGAAAGATATTTCCTAATCTCACAATAAGTTGTAAACTCTGGTTTGATTCATTGTTCACAACAGCAACAAGGACCTTTCAGTCTTTAAGAGTAATATCCCTGTCAGTAGTCTAGCACATATCACCAAAAACAGGTAGTACAAGTGAACCACAACTATAAATATTGGCATCATCATCATATTTGAACAAATGTTGTACTGTAGATGTGTATTGCAAAAGAAGACATATTCCACCTACAATCTTCCTTGAAAGATATGTATTTCTCATGAAGATCATATTAGAGACTGAGGTATATTTGAAGCCTTCTCAGTATTTTTGTTTTGATCCAGTGATGCATCTCTGATTAGATAAGTCTAGTACAATGTGTTCTATGAAGTGTCATTATCTTCATTTCAGCGTTATACAAGTGAAAGGAGTATGTGCTTTGGGATTGTATCAACTTACTATGTATATAAAAGTTCAATAATTCTCAAAAGTGTTCTCTCAACAACTCTTGTACACTAGTTTGGAGCAGCAAGGTACAAATTCAGAAGAAGAAGGCCTAAACACATCTCAGAGAGAGGATATGCAGAGATAGAATCTACACTGAGAGATGTGCAACCCTTTTCCATTGATGTCAAAGGGGGAGGAAAAGCAGATAGTCAGAGGAAGCATTGGATTATTGGTGGATGTGTTGCCATCAATGCCAAAGGGGGAGACTGTTGGAAATGTTGTCATTGATGGAAAATGAGCACAAAGGAGCAGCACCTGAACAAGCAATAAGGCAAAGTAGAAGACATGGAACAGAGGTAGCAGAGAGGTAGAAGAGGCAGCAAAGAGAGAAGCAAGGAGCAACATCAGTCAAGGAGCAGAGCAAGCAGTGAATTGAAGCACAAGCCTGCTGAGGGCTGCGTAGAGCTATAGGAGAGATCTGAAGAGAATAGGTTGCAGAAGGGCCAATTGATGAGAGTTCCTGGTTGGAACCACGAAGGAGGATGATTTAGTTGATAATGGCAATCGAAGGCTGAAGGGGTCGAAGGCATGTTCGGCTTTATGGTGAGATTGAGCCCTGATATGAAATTAAAAAACACAGAGTTGAATGAAACCTGTGCGGAATGAAGATTCAGTGACAGGATATGTACAGAATAGAGAAACAGTCGAGCAGTGGAGGCAGAGGCAGCATAGAAGGAACAAAGGTAGCAGGAGACAGATGAGGTGGTGCTGCAGAATAGTGAGGACAGTAGAAGAGGGCCATTTAATAGAAGAACTGGAGAGACAGAGCAGTGAATATTGGAAGGGCCTGAAGGAGCTTAATACAAAGGTTTATTTATGTATTAGGGGTTTAATACAGTTTGCAGGTGAATGCTGGAGAGGTTAAAATTAGAGTAGACCTGGAATAAACTCTGCACGAAGAATTCTTTGTGGATATGCCATGAATTTCCTAGAAATCATGCCCTCAATCCAGTTTGGAATATTGGAAGCGTGACCAATTAAGAAATGTTCGATGAGAGATGAAATCTATTGTTTAACCCTGTGCGCGACTAAAAGAGTGATGAACTATGCGTGACGCTATATTACGCGGAGAAACCATGCTAAAAGAGATGGCGTGGAACCTTGAATAACCATGGAACCACGAGGTATGAACAGTGACAGTGGGTTTAGAACACCAGATAGTTTTCATCGCACCGCTTTTGTACGATAAGTTGTATTCCCAATTCGAACGCGATCAATGCCATAGGCAGACACATGGCCTTAAGCAGTTTGGAGATACCGCCCTCATCGCGTGCCATCGCGCGTTAACTGTCGACTGTGGACTCCGCGCGAAATCGACGTACGCCTTCTGATCTGAGGCGGGTCCATCAAACGGTGATTGCATGTCAATTAGCACGGAAGATAACTCAAGGTACGGATGATTACAATTCACTATTGTATGTGTGGAACCCGTAAATCACCCGCGATATGAATTTCCATGTTAATGTTATAAACCATGGTTGGGTGCTATAGGCACTACATGTTAATATCAAAGGCAAACTGTGCATATTATGGGCCCGAGTATTAATGGAAATTCGAAGATTATACATATGGGGGAATATATATATATATATATATATATATATATATATATATATATATATATATATATATATATATATATATATATATATATATATATATATATATATATATGGTGTTATATATATATTATGTGACAAGTCGAACCTTACAGGAATTAAACTGAGTATGGGGTACACATTAAAATACCAGGGTCCTCGACTATTAAAATCATATTAAGAGTTCGGCTCTTGAAAAATGGTAAGTTTATAAAGTCATTGTTATATAAAGAAATGACTTCCACACACAGCCAAAGCTGCCAAAATTCAATAAAATGTTATTTTATCGAAGGTTAAGCCCGAATAGATTCTGTAGGTGTAAATCGAATGGACAGAACTGTGGGACCCTCACCAATCGCATCGGATCAAAGTTGACAGCGGAAGAGACTAATAAAAATTGCAATTACGATGAAAGTCCAGACCCTATGGGTTTATAAACCATGATTGATATATGTTTGAGTTCCTGCATAACAGTGAATCATTGGAGCATCGAAGCATCGAAACTCACAACTAAAAGTTGCGATTGCGATTAATCGCAATCGGAAGTAGTCGAGGAGTGATACATCACATCGGAAAGTTCGTTGAATGGGCCCGAAAAGGGCATTTTATGTATTAAAATGATTCATTATTGTTACATTGACAAGAGGTATTGGAGTTAAATAATGCGACAGTTTGCATGTTAAAACTCTGTATAATTATGTCGAGAGTTGAAATGGCGTTATATATAAAAAGCGCTTGGGATATAATTCTGAAGTCGAAGATTTGTTGTGGTGTCTCATAGCAAGTGAGTTGAGGACACAATAGGTGTTAAAGCTTTAGGCCCGATGTGTGAAATCCGTGAACACATATTGAATGATTCAATGATTAATTAACCATTCGGTTATGGTTTCTAAGGTTCGAATATCAAAATAATAATGCCGAGAATGAACATTAATTTCTTGAAATAATAGAAGGAGAGAACCTTTTATAGAGAGCATATATTGGGTTTATGACCATGGCGATATTAAAGCCTCCACATTCAGTTATTTAAATTGCTAGTGAAGGAAACCAAAGCATTGGAATTTTCCCAGATTTAAAGTCAACAGTTATATATATATATATATATATATATATATATATATATATATATATATATATATATATATATATATATATATATATATATATATATTGTAACGCAGCTATATATATACATCAGACACACAATCATGGTGAACAGGAATATGCATAGGAATGAATTTGACAGGTGTACAAGCACAGAAAATTGGAAAATATGCAGAAGATAGTGAGCAGAAGAAGGCAGAACAGTTCCCTGACAATAGCAGAAAGACAAATCCAGCAAAGCCAAAGGCCAGAAAATGGGCTGAGTGAAATTGTCTTTATGTAACTGAAAGTGTGAATGTAAATGTTGTAATTGATTTTATATTGTTTGTGATGCATTGGCAAGTCTCTGGAGGAAAACAAAACTCCCACTGTAATATTTAAATTAATGCATATTGTTATATTTTTTTGAATGCGCGGGTAAAAGAAATGAGAAGGCAGAAGGAAAAGAGGCATGGCTGTCCATTTCAAATTCCCTGAGGAATGCCAACAGTCATAAGGAATTTCTATAAATAATATCACCTTGATATGCGTAAGGGGGTTAGAGAGAGAGAGAGAGGTTGGAGAATGCAGAATTGAGGGAGAAAAGATAAGAAGGTGGAGCAGAACGAGATGCAGTGAAAATTTAGAGAATGCAGAAATGAAGCAGTGAGGCAGAGAAGAAGGAGGAGCTGATAGTGAATCTAAAACGATGCAGAATTGAAGTAGTGAGGCAGAGAAGAAGGAGGAGTTGATAGTGAATCTAAAAAAATGCAGAAATGATATAAGGCAGATATGGAGACTGATGCACAGCAGTGAAGATGGTACATAATAGAGCTGATATCCAAGGTAAATCAGCAAGTGTTTTCTTTTGAAAGAGTAAGGAAGTTGGAGCTTCCCTATCAAGTTGTAGCTTGATAGATGTCAGTTGTAGCTGAATGAGGTAGGAGCCTCCTGTACGTTGGTGCCTGCAAAAAATTGATGGGAGTTGGAGCTTCCTTGCAAGTTGTAGCTTGCAAAATTGAGGTTGGAGCCTCCTGTAGGTTGGTGCCTACAGAAAATCAGTGGTGAGAGGGAGTTGGAGCTTGCCTTTGCATCACAACAAGAATAAGATGTGGTTTTCTCCCTTTACGGGTTTCCACTTATATCTGTTGTCTCTGTGCATGATGTTTATGTGTTGATATGGTTTATCTCATCTTCTTAATTCTTGCTACTCTCATATTAAGTCTGCTGTTACATTATATTAATATTTGCTGCTCACGTTCTAAGATTACTCACACATTAAGTTTAACATGAAATGAAGGTGTGAATAAGTTTTAATGAAATTTTTTTAAAAGTCCATGAGTGTGTTAAACTGATTCACCCCCCCACCCCCTCTTAGTTTAACTAAGATGTCAACAGTTGCTTGAAGATGCCACTGTAGAGAACATGGTTTACTATGTTTGGAGTGCGATGGTAAGAATATAAGCACATTTCCTTTGGTGTGCATATGTTGTTAATTGC
Organism: Pinus albicaulis; assembly: GCA_034641835.2. Classification (NCBI taxonomy): domain Eukaryota; kingdom Viridiplantae; phylum Streptophyta; class Pinopsida; order Pinales; family Pinaceae; genus Pinus; species Pinus albicaulis. The sequence goes on along the minus strand of CM076572.1, from coordinate 1,213,848,547 downwards.
ACTACAAATCGAAAGGAAGCATATGTGTAGTGTGAGAATGTTTTCTGCGTAAGCCAACTAGTCGCGATTTGTGAGGTTTTCAATCCCAACATTAAGCATTCGAAGATGCCCATTGTATGAGTTTTCCACCTCGAGTTGCATAGAGTGCATTTTAAATGGTTGACCTGTTATAATATTTGATTGCATAGTTATCTTCACACGGATCATAAGACATTACTAATGATGTTCTCAACCACACTTTTTAAAAGGATTGTTTGTGTTCGTTCTGCGGTGGAATAATTTTACCAAACACATGGGTGTGTAGAGGACGCTCATCGTCACCAAATTATCAACAAATCATTGGTGGATCAAGTGCAGGTTCTCAGGCGTTTTCTTTGACACAAAACTTCATTCCACCATTTTAGTGTACTGTGAAATACAAGGCCCATTGTAAACAGAGAATAGTGCCAGCAACTGAAGGCATCCATTTTGTTGAATTGAAATTTTCCCATCTGGCGCAGTGGAAACACGGGGACCCATTTTTCAATAGAACTGGAGCTAGCGTGAAAGTACGAAGGAGCTGTGAGCAAGAATTGTATGTTGAATAATGAAGGTAATGAACTGGTGACGAAGACCGTGAGCTAAGACATGTCCTCAACGTTGAATCTATGCAGCGTGAAGCCTGTGAGGTTGGAAGGAAAACCATGACAGAATGGAGTCTGTGGATCGATGGTGAACCATGAATTCGAATTGGGCTTTCAAATGGTGTGCAATGCGCAATTCAAAGAAGTGAATGAGGTCATAATATAAAACCAAAGGTAAGAAATCTGTTTTTGTCACTGTACATTTTAATGTATGTCATAGTGAAAGTTTGAAGATTCTGTATAATGGAGTATATATTTAGGGGAAGCGCATTAAAATAACTTGAGACATTTTGGAAAATCATGATTATAACAGTTTAAGAATAAATGTTGATAATCATTTGAGAAAATCTAACTGAAATGCGAAGTTGAAATCATATGAGGAAAGGATTGAGTAATTCATAGTGTTTATGATCTCGGTTGCCATTTCCGATTGAAAATAGGACAGTGATTCAAAAATATAGTTAGATTTATTGTGTTGGTGAAACCCATGAATTACTGTACGATTTTAGCCAAAAATATCAAGTTCATAAAATGTAGATTTGTTGTGTTAAATTGCATCCAAACATAAAGTAATTCTTCAAAAAAAACGAAGAATCGAATTTGGGTTGCCAATGCTTAAAGCACAATTGGAGATTTGTTTCCGTTCCAGGATAAAGGATTGGGAAATTGTTAATCAAAGGCAAGGCTGTTGTGATTTCGTGAAGTAACCAGTGAAACGTGGTTGATGGCATAGGGGAATAATGCCGCAGGGTTCTGAGCAAGACTCAGTAAATAGAAAGTGAAACCGTGGGTTAAAACACTATTTCTGTTGGATCAAACGGATATGGATAGCATGGAGGAAAGGTATGTTTGAATTAACTGTGGATCCAATATATAAATATTGATACTTTTGGTTTTGTCCAAAGTCAAATGTGTAGATAGGAATTATATTGGAGTAAACAAAGGCTTCTGCTTGTGAATAAATTAAATAAGAAAACCTTAGATAAAGGAATTTATTTAAAGAAAAGAAATTGTGGATGAGGTGAAGTTCTTAAATACATAATATGGGTGCTTTATTATAGTTCAAGTAAAACTGATATGGAAATTCAAATAAACTTCCGCATAAGGGACCATCAGTGTTTGGGATTTTGCATTTTTATGCATAATATGTGGGTTTAAGTAGCTTTGGCTTCAAATGCATATGGATTTTGTGCTAATCCTCGGTGATATGAAGGAAAACATGCATGTTTATATAAGGAGATTTATTATGCATAGTGTGATGATTTATTATGCATAATGTACATTCTTCATAGTTTTGGTTAAGTCATTTTGGACCAAAGCTTGTAGTTGGGAAAAGAAGAATTCTTTTGATTGGTGATCGAAAATATAATTGCTTGATGTGATAAACCTTTGTTTTTACCATCATGTGACGGAATTTAAGGATGTGATATTCTGGATGAACATAATGTACGAGTTGTACATCGAAGAGGTTGAAATATGAATAGCTTGTTCTCTGTACACAGGTGAAGAGATGTGAATTGATGTTGCATGGTGTATAAAAGTGCAGGGAAATGTTTGCATTAAGATGATGAGCTTGTGAGCATGCAAGTATTTACAGTGACAAAGATAGCACAGAAGAGTGGAAACCAGCGGGTTGAGACTGCAAAGAGAAAGGTTTATTAATAACCTTAACAGGAGCATGAGGTATGATAATTCAGGAAGGTATGTTTGAACGTTGGAAAATGAATGGTTTATTTATTTTCACCTTATAATAAAACTTGAAAAACCTAAATTGCATTTCTGTATCATGTGAAGTGATGAGGACAAACTGATGATTTTCATAATAATGAAGTATGAAAGAAAGTGAATATTGTATAACTTGAAACATCCATTGTCATAATTTTTGGGTCGAGTCTTGAAGTGAAAATAGATGTTAGAGTCAAATGAAAGTTTGGATATTTTTGAGTTGAGATTGAGTATTTTCATCCGAGATGAAAATTGGTGTAAGTCTGAAGTCAAAGAGTCGTAAGATAAGTCAAAAGTTTGAATGTAATTGGGTGCATGATCAGCGGAGCCCGACACCCAAAGAATTGGTTATTGTAACACATGAGTTACTAAAGTGTTGTTTGCAGCAAAGTGATGTAAGAGGGTTGCCAGAGATTGGTTCCAAGACAGAGAACCAAGAGAAGTTAAGCGCAGGAGGAGAACTTGCATTTTTTTTATGAGTGGCAAGTGTGAATGATTACTGAGAAGTAGATTAAATTAAATCCACACATGAACATATGAAGTTCACAAAGGAGGAGAAGATGATTGCTGATAGTCATTTCCGAAGATATGATGAAGACCACAATAGAAGGAAGAAGAAGGAAAATGCCAAGGTAAGTGGCATATGTGAACAGTTGACGGATGAAGAGTACGAGTGGGAGAAGGTTGAGATAACAGTTGACCTTGAATTTTTAATGGAGTTATTGCAGAGAAATGTGGAAGACCAGACACATGGTTGGACCATGAGAAAGAAGGTAAAGTGGCCGAGGCTACACGCAAAGAGGGAAAAGCAGGTAAACATACAGTTGACAGAGGAGCTTAGGAAGCTCGAACAGATGTTGAGTTTTGAAGAACTCTGAGAGGCTGAGTTAAAAATGGATGTTTCCATTTGTGGCCCAGAATAGGGTGAAAATTTGGGTGAAGAGATCAATGAGGAAGATCTCATGAACTATTGGGATAGTTCAGAAGCATCTGAAGATGTGTTGGCGAGAGAAGCAGATGAGGCTATGAAGCCTTGCGCTTTTTCTCACAGTTTATGTATGTCTGCAGGATGTGCGAAATATGGTGAGCAGTCTGATGGAACTGTCACAAAGGAGAATGAAACTTTTGAGGTAAAATCTGGTAGATAATTCCTTTCAGAGAAGGAAAGTGTTGATTGGTTACAACATGAATAAATCATAAATGAATTCTTATTTGGGGTAAGACTGCAAGTCTAGGCTGTTATGGAACAGGAACAAAGTGCAAATGTTGAAGAAAAATTCCAAGGAGGTAAACAAATGTATTTGTTTAATGAAATTGCTGACAAAAGTTTACAATGTAATGATGCTAAAACTGGGACAACTCGGGGAGATTACCAAAAGAAGGATGAAGCTGGGAATAAAAGTTGTGATGAAGTGCTGAAAATATTTCACATCGAAATTGAATTCTTAGAACGATGGCTTAAGGAACCTGATGGAGAAGTAAAACTTGTAGAACCTGATCCAGAGGAAATTGCAGTTACTATGCATGATATAGATGAAATATTTTTAACATTTGTGGAGTTGAATGAATGTTATAAATTTTCAAATAATGATGTAACTGTAGGTATAGAAAAAAATATTAATAGATATGATGTCGAAATCAGAGAAATTGAGCGGAAGTTATTTGGCATTAAGATGGAAGATCAGAAGCAGCAAGGAAGTTGTGTCCATAAAGACAAAAAGGAGACAAAAATATTGATCCAGCAAGATGAAGATGGAAGCAGCCAGCAGTTCGAAATAGAATCTATTAAAATCTAGAAAGTCAATGATGGGAGACTGATACCTGAAGCATCAAATGAGACCAAAACGTCTTATCTTTTTAAAACTAACATTTTGTTGGCGAATGCAAGTACAGCACCGAAAGAGAGAATTGTTGCTATAAAAATAATAAAAGACCACAGTAGTAATCAATAAGGAGTTCTTGATTATTTTCCATTGCAGAAAGTTGATAGTTTAGCTCAGTTAGAGGCAAAAGAATTTGACAAAGAGGAATTACTCCAAGGAATTGGAAAAAGAAAGTGTTGGAGAAGCCGATGGAATCTGATCGACAGAGTGGATGATGAGTTATCAAATTGAGTTGATACTCTGAAGGACCAACGGTAGAACAGAGTTTGGAATCCTGGAGGGAGCAAGTCATCGGGACTTGTAGCTGTCGCAGTATTACAGAAAAGTGATGGACCTTATAGATAGAAGTCTATGGAAACTTCTCTACATGGGGAGTCATTATTCAATTATGTAATAAGGGGGGTGAGATATTTTAATTATTTTATTAATTAAATTGCTTATTTTTAATAAATTAGGAGAGAAATTATAAATGTGAGGATTATTGTAAATATTCCTTAAATAATTAAGGATATGAGGGGAGTGAATTAGGTAGATAATCTAGGGATGAGGAATTCCATAAACGGGACTTAGTTGAGTCCAAAAAAATATAAATCTAAATTATATTTTAAGTTGAGATTTGTGTGGAGGAATTTATGGAGTGAAATAAATTCATTATTTATGTATAAATAGGAGGGTTTTGTGAGGATGAAAGACAGTTGAAAGTAGTAGGATTACAGTGAGAGTGAGAGATGGTTTGAAGGGCCGAGAGCCAAGAGGTCGCCCAATGTAATATTTGGCCAAATATTTTTTTTGGTTTATATCAGTATTTCATTTGAATGACTCTTTATCCTTCATATGTATATTTTTAGCTAAATATTTGTATGGTTTTAATGAAAAATTATTGAGAGTTTTCATGCTGAGTGAAGAAGTGTGTGTTTATATGTTCGGATTTGTTCTATAGCAGAATCTCTGCATCATGTGTAACCCTCACTCGGCCGGGGGGCATGTTTATATTATTGTAGAAGTGGCGTTAGGGGAATTTTGAGGCCTAAAATGGGTCCTAAGAAAACAATAAAATAACATCTAAACCAATAAAATAATATTTATGAATTTTCAATTCACTTTTTGCATCACAATCCATGTAACCATAGTTAAATTCAATTCAAAAGTTGTACCAAAATAAAATTAATATAAAATTTTATTGATGTGACTATAAATAAGAATGAGCTTTCCAAGAAAAATTCATTATCATTTAACAACTAATGCATTTGTCATTTGTACTTAAATAACTTAAAATACAATATAAATATAAATTTATAAATTTTTAATTATAATATATGATATTAATTAAAATTTATATTATTTAAATTGTATAATAACATGTAATTAATATACTATATAAAAATAATATAATATAATGTAATGTAATATAATATAATAAATGTATAGGGATATGCATTGTTTCTTTCAAGAAATATGAAATGACAATAATATATTTTTATTAAAAAGTGTGAAATGACATTTACTATGAGTACTTTACTTTGACTTTAAAAGTACTTAGAGCACTACCATGGTTAACCATGAGTTTTTATCCACCATTAAGAATGTGACAAGTAAGTATCTTTAACTCAAGCAATGCCACCTCAACCATTAAGGATGATGTCATCCTCTAAAATGTGATTGGTTTTCATAAAGTGATTTTTGATTGTAGATTTTCCTTAGGAGGCCCATTTTAGACCTCAAAATTCTCCTAATGACTACTTCACCAAATGGGCCAAAGCAATGCCTACACTTGCTACACTTGTTGTTGACGGTAAGATAGCTGCTCAATTCATATTCAATCATATCATTGCTAGGTTTGGTGTCCCTCAAGCCATCGTCACCGATCATGGTTTCCATTTTCGGCATTACATGGTGGCCGAGTTGACTTCTAAGTTGGACCTGCATCACGACAGCTCAACGTCGTACTATCCTCAAGAAAATGGTCAGGTTGAAGCTATGAACAAAGTTCTTGTTACCATGCTTCAACGTACGATTGAGATCCATAAATCCAATTGGAATCTCATGTTATTTTCAGCTCTTTGGGCATACTGAACCTCAGTTAAGACTGTAACTGGATTTACCCATTTTCAGTTGGTTTATGATCTGGAAGCTACTCTTCCGATTGAATGTGAAATACCTTCGCTCAAGTTGGTTGTTGAATTACTTCCAAACACTTCACCCGAAGAAGAGCATCTTCTTTATCTTGAACAGTTAGATGAAACCCGCCACTTTGCTGCTCTGGTTATAAAAGCACAGAAAAAGCAGGTCAAAGCTCATTTTGACCAATTAGTTTCCCCTCGTTCTTTCGTTGAAGGAGATCTCATCCTCCTGTATGACCAAGCTCATGATAAGATGAGGGCTGGTAAATTTCAACCCATGTGGCATAGGCCTTACATTGTTAAACGTGTATTGCAGAATGGGGCCTATGAGCTCATTGATTATGAAGGTCATCTGTTAGAACAACCCAAAAATGGGTTGTATCTCAAAAAGTATTATGCGTGAGTCATTCATGCATGATTTGTGTATATAGGTGTTTTTTTAATTTTTGTACATGTTTTGATTTGATGTGCTTTGCAAGCATTTTCCTGCTTATTTGGGTCTTGATTATTTGTGCAGATGTCTATTACCCCTTATGTCAGTTTCGTGAATGGTGCTTCCTGCAGTACCAGGAACTTGTCTTCAGCAGCCTGGGTAATCTATGATCCTGCTGATGAATTGATAGAACTACAAGGTATTTGTCTAGGACGAACTACAAACAATGTCGCTGAATATAGTGTTGTCCTTGAATATTAGCCGAGGCAATCAATCTCACCATACGCGCATTTCTTGTAAATCTAGATTCACAGCTTGTTGTTCTACAACTCAATCGTCATTATTCATTTAGAAACCCATACATTTTGAGATTGTGTTTACGTATTTGTTTGTTGGAAATACACTTTGATTTTATCACATATCAACATATTCCTAGACGAATGAATGCATTAACTGATACAGTGGCTAACATTGTATTATATAGACATTTGCGTAGTTTGTAAAATCATCATCAGGTGAGAAAGATCCATATAGGAAAATAATTTTATATATATATCACGTGTTTGCATCAATGTGCATCATACATTCAAAAAATATATATGCGTGTTTCTGTTACATCCTGAGACACCATGTCTCTCAAAAAATGCAGGTATAAAGCCTAGGTGTCTAATCAGCGTGATGCTCATGATAGCATGTCACTGCTCGTACAATCCGCCTCAGCAAGCGGTGAATACGACTTGGCACCCCGACGGTATGTCTCTGGTATGCACGAGAAACATCGTCAAATCATGCATAATCTGGGACTCCATGTGTGATCCCCTCTAGGTTGTGCACGAGCTCCTCTTCCTCGCCTCCCTCATTATGAGGATCAAAATCACGAGGAATTCGCCTCGCTATCGGAGACATGCCCGCGGGTATCTCTAGGCCGACATCTGCAAATGCATGGATTTAATGTCAGAACATACATAGACAAAAAAATTCATAATACTCATGAAAATTAAAATGAGTCTTACCCAAATCTTCATCCCAATCCTCTCCCTCTGGGAGTGGGAGGTCTGGATCACTAGTAAAATATGTACCAGAGTAGGGCCAGTCCTCCACGACGATCAACTGTCAGCGAAGCCAATCAAACAACTTCGGTCTCCAGGACATCTGTTGACCACCCCCTACCCTTGGAATCAGAGCTACCCATCAGGCCATTCATGGTACTCTCACTGGTGGTGTTGGGACTATGACCTCCTGACGCTAAAAAATTGGTAGTCGTTCCAGGAAGAATGATACCAGGATAGACCCATAACCAAATTTCTACAGTTTTCCTTTATTGCATTTTGTTAGCTGGCGTTTCATGTTTATTGTCACGGCCTCTGCCCAGTTGTATATGATCGGTGTCAAACAGTCTATAGTAAGAAGCAACTGTGGTTTTGTTGCTTCATGCGGTGCTTGCGATCCCACAGCTCGTGTGATGGTATGTAGCACTACTTTTAGTGCTAGGTCTGGGATAGTTTGGAATCAAATTTCCCACTCCTTTTTCCCTTCCGTGCCCCTTGACATACTCTGTCCATCACCATGGACATACTCTCCATGCAAAGCCTGGTACCGGTTAGGATCGGTGCTGCTCCCTCCGCGACAATCTTGTGATAAAGTAGACGTCAAAAACATCAATCTCAAGTTCCTGATCTCGAAGGATGAACTTTTCTTGGTCCTCATCCCATATGTTGATCAAATATTGTAATAGCTCTGGTTGAGCATGGAGACACGGTGTCAAGAAGAACTTCTTCAGTCCACAGTCCCTGAGAGCTTCCATGCATCTCTCATTTTCATTATTTCCATTCTATTACCATTTTTGCTGCTTTTTAATTGTAAACACATTAATATGAATGGAATTAGCCTTTTTTGAAGCTTGAATTTGTGGATGATTGAGGTTTTTGACTTGCATTGTGCACAAAAAATGGTTTGCGCCATTGGTGCGACTGTTTCCCAAATAGTCACGCCCTAGTGTAAAAAATTGGGCAGTTGGTGCGACTCTGTGCCTGAAACCCGCGCCAACTGGCATGCCCTAATTTTCATATTTCCTCCCCCAGAATTCAAAATTGGAAGTTTCAGGTAGTAATAAATGACTCAATGTGAAGAGACAGATCTCAGCTCTTACCTGGAACTGACGGATTTGAGATTGGTCTATTGGATTGTCCTCTATCGTCGCTGCAAAATCACACAGTAAAATTGGTAACTATTCGCTCCACAAGAGGTAAAAGTGAAAAGTAATTATTTTTACCACTTTTGGCATTTTATAACTTTTTGCAACCCTAATTAGGTTTTAGGACATGTCTTTCGATTATTTTATTTTTGAAAAATGGGTTTTACACGTGTCTCTTGTGCAACAAAAGGTTTTTGGGACATAGTGATGGAGTAACGAGTTACATTTTATACAATTTTGGACTCGGTAAAAACACGAAAATGTCACTACTGGAGTCATCTTTTAGCTCTTTTCTGACTCTCTAAAATTGAAAATATTACCGAGACTCTTATCGTTTCGAACTCATTAAATGGCTGCGAAGTGATATCTACTAAGTATACGTTTACCCCTTTTTCGGGCTGGGATAGATTATTTATGAAAAAGGAATACCTTAGGCTATCGTGACTAAGAGGTTCTTTCAGATATTGCTTTCTACCTTTTTGGATCTGAGAGACTATTTACGAAAAGGGCCATGATGGATTTTTCTTTTTTTCCTTCTTTTCAAACTTTCTAAACATGAAAAGATGTCGAGTTCTCCCTTTGTCAGAATCGTTAAACCTTGATGACATCGGATTTTGTTGCCATGAAGTTACTCGAGTTCCTCCTTCCTAGCGCTCGTAAAATGTACTAGGTTGGATTTGTCCAAAGGACAAACTTACAGCACAAGAATATGCTACCCCCTTGAAGCTTGTTTTAAAAATAATTGGGGTACTCGCCATAAATGGTGGGGGGAAATGGAACCAAGTTTTAGTTATGTTGGCAGTATGTTTCTCTTGAACATGGCACTTGTCTGCATTCGTGTCGGGTTGGGGACATCTCATTCCATAATTTTTGCCTCCATGGGTTTGGGTAATCTCTTTTGACCTCTCATCTGCTCTTTGCCTCATCATCATGACCTCAGATCCTTTGATGTCAAATACTGCCAAATCCAATGTCGTGCTGCTGATATGTTCAAGAGAAGTTTGCCTTTGCAGTTTTCAACCTCCCTCTGATTCTTTGTTGGTCTTGTTTCACTACTATCATGTTCCTCTGTCTCGTATCAATGATGTGGGAAACATTATGGCCCACCTTCGATCAGGTCACTTCTTGTTGACTTCAGCTCATTATCCAGGAATTTGATCTAGAGACTCCATTCTGGTACCTTGGAGCCTACATGCCTTAATGGCAGGTTTTTCGCAGTCAATGCAAGCTCCACATCATTAGCCTTTGATCGAGTGATTTTGTGGATGTTCGACTCCAAATCACTGTTCACATTCCATGGATTGTACTGTTGTACCTTGAGAGCCATTGTCATTATTGGTGGTTTCTCTCGTGTCTGTCAACAGCTTTCATCATTAGTTGGTAATCAGGTGATTTTCTTGCATGTTCGACTTCAACTCATATATTCGAATGCTTGAATTTGTACTTCTTCGGGTCAATATGGAGCGCAAGACCCTGGATTTTGTCTGATAAAATACAGGTTGCAAATTTTGGTAGAAATATCATGACTTATTGCATGACTCTTTTGATTGGATGGCTGCGACCATACCTGAGTCTATTTGTTGATCCTTACTGCTGGATGGTTGCGTCCATACCTCGGATCTCAGTTTTTATATACTCTATTATGGATGGTTGCGCCCATACCACATGTTCATTTCTCAGAGATATCAGTTGTATTCATAATTGCAGGTTTTCCGACAGCAGTGTTTGGTTCGAACGTGTTCTCATAAAACATTTCACCCCTCCTTCTCCCTCGGACCTTATGCTTTAGGGGGCATCTATTACACAACATTTTGTCACTGTCCCTGCAATCCCCATCTCGCCCAATTGGAGGGTCATTTCTGTGATCAATAAGCAGTGTCATGCCTTGCAAAAACTATCATTGTGTGCCTTTAAATGAGAGTAACATTCCTTCTGTTGACAATTCCCTGAGCAGAGACTCAAAAACCCTTGTTTTTGCCTTCACGTGAGTAATCAATTATGCCCTCGCGTCGAAGAGGAAGATTAACACTAGGCCCCGTGCTAGTTGGTGCTCTCTCCCAGTTTGCCACCCATGCCAAGATGTTTATGTAATGATTTTTAAAAATAGAGGCGGAGATTCCACTCCAACCACCTCAAGGATGAGTCATTGTGAGTGGTTGAACTGATAAACCGTGAACTACCTCCTCTAGGTTTATGGTTTCCACCTCTTATGGGAACTCCCTAAAGGATAGGCCTCCCTCCCACCTTTGTAGGGATCCTAACCTCCTCCTTTTCCTCTATAAAAGAATCTATCTCTCTTAGAACAAGCTAGTTGAACTTGGAGAATTATACATACTAAAGCTAAATGACTAGAGAAGATAGAATAAGAAGGAATTACATTGAGGAAGCTTGAGTCCATGACTTCTAAGAGAGCTTGAGTCCATGCCTTCGTCCCATCTGAATTCCCTGATGAGCATCTGAGATGCACTTCACCTGAACCCCGCTGGAGGAGACTACGACGTCAAAGCATTGGTTGTAAATCTTCCTTCTATTAATTTATATACATGACTATTGTTTGGTTCCACTGTTGTGTTATGATGCTTATTTAACGCAATATGTTTAGCCCTCTTTGACTGGTTAATAGTTATGAATGAAATGTTGTTATCTTGTATGTTTTTCTTGTTTCTTTTTCTATGTGTAGGTATCCAAGCGTAATGGCGAACGGATTGTGACTTGTCGAGGCAGGAGCGAGAGGCCACCACTACTACAACAACAAAGACAGCGTTGGATTCTAGGTAGGTCGATCTACCGTGTCCCTTGTTTATTAATTAATTAGGAAGCAAAGCTTTAGCGTGTCCCTTTGTTTCTAGACCCACTCTAGGGCTAGAGGGATCATCTATGTCCGTAGAGAGGATTTACTTGTATGACACCTTATATTTATTATGGCGCTTCAATATGCTCAACTCAGCGAGGAGCATGGAAGGGGTATTATCTTCTAAGAACTTAGGTTCTCCGAAATTTCTCCCGCGTGCGTATGGAAGCAACTGGTAGGGAGTGATACCAGGTTGTGACCTTGTTCTCCAAGGTATGGGGAAACAACCTACAGGATACGTCATCGTATTGCACTCACATCATTTGTAGGGCCAAGTAGAAGCTCCTAAGATGATGTTCAGTTGAGGTTCCCTTTTCAGGGTAAAAATTCGGAAGGTGTTTCTCAGGGTGACGAGGCATGTCATGAAGGGGACCTAATATGCCTAGAGGGGACTGGGCCATATATGCTATTTTTTTCACTCGGTTAGCCCTAGGCAATGGTTGGACACAATATGGTTGGTTTTTTATTCACTTTCAATGCGTAACCTAGATCCTTCAGTAGCGTGGTGTGGTTTCCTGTTATTACCATGAGGGACCCTCAAATGTATTAAATCCCTGAAGTTCCTTATGTTTCTAAAATTACCAAAGTTCCTCGGGTACCTGAAAGGTCGCTTGTTCCTGGGAGGATCCAGGTGGTAAATATTATCTCTATTTTGAATATTCTCTTCATTCATACTCCTTGAATCGCCTCGGGTTTTATACCAAGCGGATGATCATTAACTCGAGTATTATTCGGCGGAGGTTGGTTAGTCCCTTGAACATTCTCCTACTGGGCTTGATTATTGACCTTGGTGACCATGCTCCTTGGGGCTTCTCTCTCGGATGTTGGGGGAATTTCCAAACCTTCAATAGAGATTATTTCAATGACATTTGCATAGTCTTCCAGCATCATTCTAATAAAATGTGGTACCAATTTCACTATGATGCCTTGACGAGTAAGGTGTGGGTTGGAAGTACGCGGGTTAGGCAGTGATTTTGTTGTCGGAATTCCTTTCAGGCCTTTCACGAGTTGTCGGGTGAGAGGAGAAGGGCCCTCAGTTTTTCGTGCAAGACTTCATAAAAATGTGAGTCCCCTTCCACAGGAACATCCTCGAGCTAGGGAGGTTGGGAGTCCTCGTGCTAGAGATCTCCGAAAGGCAGACACATGGATGGATGGAGAGGATTCTGAGGAGAAGCAAGACTAGGTGTGTTACTAGCTTGTTGGGAAGTTTCTCGGCAAGGGCATCTGTTGGTGCCAGCCATCAGGCTCTCCTTCTAGTTCCAAATTATTGACAAGCTGGAATTTAACAGCAACAGTTAGGGGATCTCCCTGATGCAAAATCCCAATTAGACTCTACAGCGTTTGGTTTAGGGATCCCATTTGATATGTAGGTCCATTTTCCAGCTAGTTGGTTGAAGTAATATTTGGACGAAGAGGAAACTTATTGAGTGAAGGAACATACAAGATTTGATAAACACAAGCAAGTAATTTTTTAGTGCCCTATGAAACAAATACCATGAATAACAAGACAAACTTCAAAGCATGAAACTTAAGAAAAGAATTGTTAGAAAAACCTTTAATAAGATCACACACATAATAGTAATAATATTTACAACCTAGAAAGAGTTCATGATATCTAAGTAATTCAATCATAACAAGTGCACAATACAAATTAATATAATGCTGATATCAATAAAATAGTTTATCAACATAACATATCTTAGCATATAATATACCATCCATATGTTGCAAGAAAACTAATAACACCGGAGAATACATGAGAGGAGAGTGCACCACAACTCAAAGAAGCTTTCATTTCGTTGATAAGACAATATTCATAGTACCACCATACAAGAGGATGTCATCGGATCCAATAGTGAAAATCAACTATTACTCCTTGTATTCACAAAAAGAGCACAAGTTCTTAAAAACAATATATCTCCAAAATAGTCTAAAGGAAAAAATATTTTACAAAATGACCTAAGGGTGTACTTATAGAACAGAGGGTGACTCTTGGGATACCCATGACTCTTGGCCTCCCTCATGACCTTTGAGCTACATATGACCTTTCAATTCCCTCAAGATCCTCTAGACTCCTAATTATGCTATCCTACTCTATCATGCTATGCAAAAAAAAATGAACTAACTCTATGCTAACAATCTAGTGATTGAAAAATATGGGGCTTCTGTGTGCTGCTACTTTCTGAGGTAGGTTTACCATAGCTTGTAATCAACAACTATCGGGGCCAGCTATGGCATCTCTTCATCGTGTCTGTGAACACACTCAAGAGCATTTGGAACTAGATTGCCTTTCTTGGCATTGATGTGATTAGACAACATTTCCAACTTTGTGTATATTCTGATTGGTTCCACCACGTACTGCATGATGCTCTCCTTTGTCACTTGCAAATCGCCCGAGCTGGTGGCTTTCTTGATTGGACCAAGAAATTTTTGGATTTCTTGCAATACCTCCTCTTGGTTTTTAGTTTTCCCTAATGTTTTAAGAGAAGGTGCACCATGAACTTCAACCGCCAACTCTAACTGGCTAAGAATATGGTTGTATGAGGCAAGGACTCTGTTCACATCCTTAGCTAGCTTATCTCGTGATTGGAACTTCATGCTCAATTGTACTTTATCATTATGTGTAGTGATCCAGTCCTTTGAAATATTTTTTGGGGTCACTGGACACCTGTTGGTCCATTCAAGTTTCTAGTGCCAAGGAGGCCTCTTTTAGCCTAGAATATTTCTCCTTAGTGTCGCATTTCATAGGCAATAGGAGCGACTATATTCTAAAACTTCATCATCTCTTCATAAACTAATGTCATGGATCCTCCTAAGGTCTCGATTTATTCTCTTATTGAGGACTGAAATTATTTTATGCTTGAATGATCTAGGAAAAGGGCTATGTTTTCTTCTTCCAACATCCTCTTCTCTTCTTTCTCCTTGGCAACCCTTTGTTTAAATGCATCAAACTTTTTCTGTAGCTCTACAATCTTTTTTCTCATCTGCCCAACATTCAATTCAGTTGCAGCCACGAAGGCGGTCCCTACTGAGGTGATCATTTCAAGATTCATCATAGTGTCCAGGAAGATTTCCTTTTATGTAGACACGAAAAAAACTTCTGTGGTTTTCCTGGCGTAAAATTTGTTCCTCTCTTGCATGATTTTATGGTTGACTTGATTAAAGGTGAGTCTATTCAAGTCTAACACTTCTTCCTATGCCTCATATGAAAGGCCTAGCTCTCTGAGGGGAAGGTGTCCTCTAGTGATGGGAGTGGACGGAGGGATATCCAATGGGGGTAGTTCCACCTGTTCGTTGAGATGTTATTGTTGTGCTAGGGTATCTTCTGCTTCTTTTCTATCCTCCTCTTGCTCTCTTTTGTCTTCCTCTTTCTTTCTCTGCTTCCAGCCTCTTCTCTTCTTATTCTTCTTCTTTCTGCTTCTTCCTGATTTCTTCTTGTTTCTTGTTCTCTTCCTACACTCTCTGCTCTTGTTTCTTCTTTTCCTCTTCTTTGGATTTCCTTTGTTCTTCCTCCTACTTCTTCATTTGTTCCTCCTCTTCTTTCTTTCTCCACTCCTCTTCCTTTTCCTTTAGATGTTCCTCTTCCTATTGCGTTATTTGTTGCTCTTCCTCCTACTGCTTTATTCTTTTTTACCTTCCTTTCCTTACTGTTGCTAATCTTATTATTCATGGGACCTTTTGAGCTCTTCTCCTATCTTCCTTTTGAGCTCATGCTTATGTCTTTCCCGGGACTCATTGCTTTTTTCTAAAGTCTCGTCGTCTCCTTCCTCCCCTTGGCTACTTGGGGGCTCTCCAACTTCTTTGCTCTTCTACTTATTTCATTTCGTTGATGTCTCCCCTTGATCCTTCCTCTTCTTCATTGAAGTTGACCTTTATTACAGGCTTATGTTCACTTCAGAATGCCCGTATTTCTCATCTTCATATTCTAGTTCCTTATTCAGGTCGTGTCTTCGTTCTACATTATATGTTTCTGGCCTCTTCTTCGTGAGACTGTTCATTGTAATGCCGACTAATTTAAGTTGGCCTACTTGTAGTGGGATGACACTATTCTATCGAGGTTATAGGATCAGTAGTTATACACCACGAAATATAATCCCTTTATTTTTTTGTCTTTTGCTTCAACTTCCTTGAAGTTATACAGTGTGTATGCCCCAATAGTAAGAGAAAATGTTGGCCAAGGATTTTTCTTTCCTTTTCTTAGTGTCTTTGAAAAGACGGTCATCATTTCGTAACATACCACCTATAATAGTAATTTCTCTAATGACAAACATAGGGAGAGCATGGGGAGGTTTGTAGGAACCAAAGATCCTATGAACGTGCCTTCTCGTATTGGGAACCAATGCGTGACATTAACGATAGCCTCCATGGCTCTTTTGGACATACATGGGGGGTATTCTCCATGCAATGGTTGGCACAGTAGGGTGATTAATGCATCTGATTTGGAATCATGTTCCTTATTATAATGTGAATCCTAGAAAACCTGCAAGTGACTATGTATTGACCCTCTTGTATCTGCATTCCAGTTGTAACTCCAGTGGTCAAAGTGACACCTACAACATAAGGCATTCATTAAATATGAGGCCATGTAAAACTCAGATGGTTGGCCTTCCTCTAGAACCTATGTTGCGATGATGTTGGTCCTTAATGTTGAGTCTAATATATTGGCCCAGTTAAAGATTTTTCCTTTGGTAGCAACTGGTGAGTCCTGGCATTGCACCGAGTGCTGCAACTCCCAGGGGTTGCCCTACTTTACTTTATCAACTTGGGGTTTGTACTAAATTTGAGGTGACAGTGTTATATACACAACAGATGCATTTTTTTCATGTCATCCTCTTTTTCTTTACGAAAGGGAGCTATTTCTTAAAATATGAGAACAACTGGAAAGTAAATTGTTGGAAGGAAATGACAGAAAGGAAACTAAAATAAATTGTTGAAAGGAAATGACAAGAATGAAACTAATTTAATTCGCAGAAAACAAGCAGAAAGGAAACTAATTATAAACCACACTTAACTTGGTCAAATTGCTAAATTCACTCTACTTATCCTATGATCTATCTACCATGCTCCTATCCATGACTTAATTCTAATTAAAAATAGTTAATTTCCAGTTTGGAAGCGGAAAGAGGGGGTTAAACCCTTATAAAAATTTATTATAGCGTGAGAAATGACTTTGGAACAAAAAGAACTCAAAAGTGTGATGGTAGAGTGCGATGGAGGACAAAATTTGCGGTATGCGATGTTGCAATTGCAATATCGCAAGTTTAAAGGGATAGCGGTAAAGATTAACAAGAACAAACTAAAATGTGCGAAGTGGGATGAGTGACGTGGAAGAGTGTGATGGAGGAAAAAGGTTGCAATATGTGATGTCACAATCACAATATCACAAGTTTGAAGGGATAGCGGTAAAGACTAACAGGAACGAACTAAAATGTGTGAAGTGTGATTTGCGATGCGGTACAAGTTGCAAGTTGTGATCTACGATGTGGTAAGTTCTGCGAAGTGCGAAGTGCAACGAGTGACGTGGTGGAGATATCGCATCGGTGGAATGAGCAGTAAGTGTTATGCAAAAAAGGTAAACGATGCGATTTGCGATTTGCGATTTCAAAACATTGCAATCGGCAACTGGAGCGATAAGTGCAAACGAAACTAGCTAAATGATGTGAAGTGCAATTTGCGATGGGTGACATGGTGGTGGGATCGGCGGTGGAGCGCAATCACAATATCGCAGTCGACAAGAATGAGTGATAAGTGTTAAGGGAAAAATATAAATTATGCGAAGTGAAATTTTTGATGGGCAACATGGCAGTGGGACCAGCGGTGGAGCGCGATCGTAATATCGCAATCGGCAAGAACAAGAGGTAAGTGTTAAGGGAAAAAGGTAAAATTTTTGGGATGCAATTTGCGATAGGATAAGAATTGTGGGATGCGATTTGTGATAGGATAAAAACTGCGAGATGCGATTTGCGATAGGGATGACGTGGCGGTGAGTCTGAAAGAAAAATGGAAAAGTTGTGATTTGCGATATGCGATGTCAGAATACCATAATCGCAAGAACCAGCGGTAAGTGTTTAAAAGAAAAATCTAAGAGTTGCGATTTGAAAAGTGCGATGTACTGCGGTGGGAGACTTGAGGAGCAAAGAAGAAGGTCACGTTCGAATGGGTTTGAATGGTTTTTCACGTGTTTTGCATAAAAAGGGTAAGGAAGTGAGAATAAGTGAAAAAAAGCATAGATGGAGGGTGTAACAGTAGTGCGCAGGGTGTAATAACATAGGTGTAATTGTTCTACTCATTTCATAAAAAGAACATTTTTTTACATCCATCAAAGTTTTAACAGAGCCTCATGGCTTTATCGCAAAACTTCAAATGGAATGGAATGGAAGTGGAGTGGAATGGAAGTCCCCTCATTAGATCTTGATCAGCTTTATTTATCCTAAATGGAATCTACCACAACTCCCTAAAACATAGTGATTGAGTCCACTTTTACTCCAAGCAAACCAACAATTGAGTGCACTTATGCTTCAATTTGCTTGGTTGCCTTTGATAGTTAAGGAGGGTGGAAAACCCCCTTGAATCTATCCAAGAATTCTCCATAATTTCCTAACATTGTGCTCATTTATTCTCCAATATTGATATTCCAGTTCCAGGGAGAAAGTCCCTAAATCATATCCTTCTCGAAATTTGCATAATCTGCCCAATATTCTCACAATATTCTACAAAAATAACCAATATTAGGCACAAATATGCAATTACCTTTAAACCTTCCTAATAAATATTAAATCATAAGAAAACATTATTAAGTGCAGAAGGAGAGATTTAATATATCGTTTTACGTGCATAAGAGAGGTAGATGGGCCTAACAAAGGTTATATGAGCCTTAATTTATGTCTAATTTAGAGGCCCATCATCACCCCCCTACTGAAACTGTTGCTCATCCTCTGAGCAATTTATTCATCCTCCCTGCCTTATGGTCTTTCCTGCATGCTGGCTCATTTCATTTTCTTTTTTATTGGCCCATGCACTGCTCTTATGCTAATATTCTTGCTATTCTTCTTGTAGGTGCTTCATGGAGATCCTTAGATTCCTTAAGTAAATCGGTTTTGCATGCCAAGAGGTGGTGATTTTTTTTCTCCCTTTTCTTTTCTTTTTTCTTTTTATTGCATGCAAATTAAACTCATAGTTCCTTTTTTTGTGAATTGAGTTCACCCTTGGTTACCCCTTGGCACTCCTTATCCTCTATTACAATGAGCTTCTTATTGCCCACTTTCTCAAGTCCCTTTTACTTTTATCTTGTTCCTTTTCTTGGTGGAAAAAGTGAGGCTAGTTACTAGATAAGGTTGAGATTGCTCTGCTACTTATTTTGGCTATATAAGAAAACTTTCCTTCTCACACTTTTTAATGTTTTATTAAGCTAAAATAGATTCGAAGAAAGGGTTAGATGATTGCATACCTGAGCCTTGCCATTGATTTTTTTTTGTATGTGATATTGAAGATGTTGTTGATATGGTTGTTGAAGTTGTCTTTGGTGGTTCTGAAGCTGCATTCGATAATCTGCTTGAGGTCCTTTTGGAGCTTCTAAGCATAGGAGGAGGAAGTCCAAGTTTGACTACCTTTGACTAAAGTGTTGACCAAATTTTATTTTTGTGCCAACTTGTTGTTTTTTGCTTCCAAAGGTTGGAGAGCACCTGCATTCATCAGAGAGATATACATGGATAAATGCACAATTTTTTTTGTTTTTTAAGGCCTACTAGCTGCTTCCATGAGGTTTTCAACTAGAAGGTATGCCTAGGCGCCTCAAAGGAGGTTTTCACCTAGGATATTTTATTTATTTTTTTATTTTTTTCAACCCAATGACTGCCTCATGCAGGTTTTCAAACAATGAGCCAATCTCAGATGCCTTAAAGAGGTTTTCATATGAGATTTTATTCTTTCCCTTTTTTTCTTTTTTTCCTTTTTTTCAATTTCCTACTCTACTTGGAAAAAAAAAAAAAAAAAAACCTTTTTCAAGGATAGGAATACTTCCAATGGATCCATGTACACATCAAGATGACAGATAAAATTAGGTGCACACTTGAAATACATGCTCTGACATGTACCTAAATATGAGAGATGAATTGCTTTGATTGGGATTTTATCAAGTGTTCTTGGAGAAGAGTGTGTTGTTGCAGCTTAATGACTGTTTATAACCATATGTCAATATAGTTGTGATGCCCGTGGTTCACTTGTTGAGTTGGATCACCTTGGATGTCCTCTTCTATTATGACATTCAAACCTTCCTCTTTTTGTTGATTGTTCTCTTGAAAACATGGAGGAAATGCTAGTAAACATGAGGGAACTTTCTTAACATATGACTCTGATATCTGCTCTTCATCAAGTGCAACCCTTGATTATTTGATATCCTCATTCGTATCTTCTTATTCTTTATTTTGTCCTTCAATGACATTAAGAAAATATCTTCTTTGCAATACCTTTCCTGAACTAAGATGCATACCATTTAGATCAAGAGGATATGTTTGCTAGTGTTGTACCTCGGCATTGTAAGTGGGTTGAGATACTTCATGGTGTGGGCTTGGAAATGGTGGTACAGGTAGTTGAGTGGGGGTGGATATATGAGATGGATGTGGTTGAGGTTGTGGTTGTGGTGGAGGTGGATGGTAAGGATAGCATGGAGTTGGGTATGGAGGATATGGAGGGAAATATTGAGAATATTGTGGATTTTCCCAATAAGGACCTTGCCAACAATGTTTCCAAGATTGGTTTTTGGGGTGAGCTGGCCAAGGTTGCCAAGGAGGGAATGTATCCAAATTAGTTTGAGATGGATGTGAATAAGATTGAAATTGTGAAGTGGGTCCTTGCATCATATCAAGTTGACTAGGTTGCCAGGGTATCCTTGGAGCTACATAGCATAGCTTCTTTGGTGATTTCCTTGCTCCATTGTCTTCTTGGTCAACTTATTTAAACCTATGGAATGAAGAACAACATTTAGTAGCATTTATTCTGCATGGATAACAAAAATATCAGCATCTTCTTTTTGCCCATTTTTCATTCTTAACATTTCTACTTGTTCACTTAGATTGCTAAGAATTTATGTTTTAAAGTTATCAAGAAAATTCCCAAGTTCATCGTGCCTTACCAATTTTGATGTTGATTTACTTACTCTTTCCCTTCCTCTTGATATGCGCTTTCTTGTTTCACAAATTTCTTCAAATGAAAATTGGTATACATCTCCTCTACTCGTGAGATTAAGGAGATCAATCCACTCATCCCTAATTGTTCTAAGTAAGAGGTTTTTTAGTGTGTCAAATCCTAAATGATGCAACTTTTCCCTCTTAACATTATACATGAACCTCTCTATTAGATCCTCAAGGCTCTCATCTTCTTCTTGGTTCATTCTAAAAAAGAATTCTCTAAGATCACAATCTTTATATTTTTCTAGAAATATCTTTTGCATATCATTCCATGATCTTATTGAATTAGTACTTAGACTCATGAACCATTTAAGAGCTCTATCCTTCAATGTTGCAGGAAACAATCTCAGTTTTTGAGTGTGTGATAAGTAGCCATAAGACCTGCAAAGTATCTCAAATTCAAAGAGAAATGTTTCTGGATCCTCTGTCTTCATACCATGGAAGTTGGGAAGGAAATATGGAGGGATGTTCTTCATAGGTACATTGATTTCCATATCCTGAATGGGAAACCCAATAATATATTCTTCATTGTCTTCATATCCATCCATCACTTCTTCCTTCAAAAGTGTATGGTGATGTGGTTCTTAATGCACCACGTGGTCAAGTGGGGGGGTTGTTATTGGAGAAGTTTTTTTTTTAATATTTTGAGTATCCCTACCCCTACGAGGCATGAAAATCATATTTTTTTTGTATTTTTCAATATTTCAGAAACAACATGAAAAGGAATGCAGAAAAGAATGCTAAAACAGAATCAAAGCACCTACTAGACACCTCCCTGGCAATGAAGCCAAAGAGTGGTGAGCCCTGGTATTGCACCAAGAGTGTTGCAACTCCTAGGGGCTGCCCTACTTTACTTTATCAACCTGGGGTTTGTACAAACTTTGAGGTGATAGTGTTGTATACACAGTAGATGCATTTTGTTCATGTCATCCTCTTCTGCTTTACGAAAGGGTGTTATTTCTTAAACTATGAGAATAACTGGAAAGTAAATTTCTGGAAAGAAATGACAGAAAGGAAACTAAACTAAATTGCTGAAAGGAAATGAAAAGAATGAAACTAATTTAATTCGCAGAAAGCAAATAGCAGAAAGGAAACTAATTCTAAACCACACTTAACTTGGCCAAATGTCTAAATGCACTCTACTTATCCTATGATCTATCTGCCATGCTCCTATCCATGCAAGTAAACTATCCATGACTTAATTCTAATTAAAAAGAGTTAATTTGCAGCTTGGAGGGAAGAAAAGGGCTAAAAGAGGCTAATGGGGGGTTTAACACATGAAACGAGGTTTGGAAGAGGAAATAGGGGGTTAAACCCTTATAAAACTTTATTATAGCGCGAGAAATGACTTTGGAGCGGAAAGAACTCAAAAGTGTGATGGCAGAGTGTGATGGAGGACAAAATTTGTGATATGCGATGTCACAATCACAATATCGCAAGTTTAAATGGATAGAGGTAAATATTAACAAGAACGAGCTAAAACATGCGAAGTGTGATGAGTGACGTCGCAGAGTGCGATGGAGGAAAAAAGTTTCGATATGAGATGTCGCAATTGCAATATCGCAAGTTTGAAGCGATAACGGTAAAGACTAACATGAACAAATTAAAATTCCTGAAGTGTGATTTGTGATGCGATACAAGTTGCGTGTTGCGATCTGCAATGTGGTAAATTCTACGAAGTGTGATGAGTGACGTGGCAGAGTTATCGCATCGGTGGAATGAGCGGTAAGTGTTATGAAAAAAAGTAAGCGGTGTGATTTATGATTTCACAATCGACAATTGGAGTGGTAAGTGTGAACAAAACCAGCTAAATGATGCGAAGTGCAATTTGCAATGGGCGACGTGGTGATGGGACTGGCAGTGGAGCACGACCGCAATATCGCAATCGGAAAGAACAAGCGGTAAGTGTTAAGGGAAAAATCCAAATGATGTGAAGTGTGATTTGCGATGGGCGACATGGCAGTGGGACCGACAGTGGAGCGCGATCACAATATCGCAATCAGCAATAACAAGAGGTAAGTGTTAAGGGAAAAAGGGAAAAGTTGCGAGATGCAATTTGCAATAGGATAAGAATGGCAAGATGCGATTTGCGATAAGATAAAAAAATGTGGTATGCGATTTGCGATAGGGATGACGTGGCAGTGAGTCTGAAAGAAAAAAGGGAAAATTTGTGATTTGCGATATGCGATGTCGCAATATCGAAATCGCAAGAACCAGCGGTAAGTGTTTGAAGGCAAAAGTGAAGAGTTGCGATTTTCGAAGTGCGATGTACGGCGGCGGGAGGCTCGAGGAGAAAAGGCAGAGGCCACGTTCGAATGGGTTTGAATGGTTTTTCACATTTTTTGCACAAAAAGTGTAAGGAAGTGAGAATAAGTGGGAAAAATCGGAGATGGAGGGTGTAATAGCAGTGCGCAGAGCGTAACAACAGAGATGGAAGGGAGATGGAAAACGAAGCAGGAGGTGCTGGAGAATTTACCTCTGGGCTATGCTGCCCATACCTGTTATCAACCTGCCTATTTATGCAAGAAAGACAGAAAATATGTTCATGAAGATGAAATCACTTATCTAATCTATTTCCAGGAAATCATAAGCGAGAATGCTTTTTTGGTCTGTGGGAAAAGGTCTACCCTCCTCAAGCTTTATTAACAAAATTGAGAGGGGAAGGCTGACCTCACAGCTTTATGGAGTTTATCACTATTCTACCACTCTATAAGAAGATTAAATCTACAACAAACGACAACAGGAAGTGAACTAAAACATCAATAAAAATACCAAAAAACTAGCTAAATGTTCAGAAGAAAAACTAGCTAAATGACATGGGTTGGGCCCTAACCCACGAGCCCAGCTCTCTAGAACTAGATCAATAAAATGGCATCTCTCTACTCATTTCTTAAAAAGAACAATTTTTAACATCCATCAAAGTTTTAACAGAGCCTCATGGCTTTACAACAAAACTTCGAATCCAATGGAATGGAATGGAAGTGGAGTGGAATGGAAGTCCCCTCATTAGCTCTTGATCAGCTTTATTTATCCCGAAGAGCAGCTACCAACAAATCCCTAAAACATAGTGATTGAGTCCACTTTGAATCCAAGTAAACCATTGATTGAGTGCACTTCGTCTTCAGTTTGCTTGGCTACCTTTGATAGTTAAGGAGGGTGGACAACCCCCTTGAATCTCTCCAAGATTTCTCCATAATTTCCTGACATTGTGCTCATTTATTCTCCAATATTTATCTTCCAGTGGTAGGGAGAAAGTCCCTAAATCATCTCCTTCTCCAAATCTTCATAATTTGCCCAATATTCTCACAATATTCTACAAAAATAACCAATATTAGGCACAAATATGCAATTACCTTTAAACCTTCCTAAGAAAATATTAAAGCATAAGAAAAAATTATTAAGTGCAGAAGGAGAGATTTAATATATCCTTTTCTGTGCATAAGAGAGGTAGATGGGCCTAAGAAAGGTTAGATGGGCCTTAATTTATGTCTAATTTAGAGGCCCCTCAGCGACCATATGCATTATAGGGACCCATGTCCCGTGAAAAGTGCTAATGTTGACCCTACTATATATCCTTCTCATCATGGATGCTATGAATTGATATACTTTCCTTAGGCCTTCCGTATTGTACTATTTAACTTTCTTTGCCCAAAATTTAGAAGGATCCTACTACCAGTTCTTGATAGTGTTATGGATTGGAACCTTGTAATATCCTAACCATCCAGAATTAAATGATTCTTCCTTTTCGGGTAGCTCGTAATATGTTGCTATGTCTACTAAATGGATAGCTATAAAAGGTTGCCCAACATGGCTCCTTGTTACCCATCTCTTGGTGTCTGTGTTATGAAAGACCCAGTCAATAACCTCTTCACACTAGAAGATGGGCGGGTGTACTACAACCTGGTGGAATTTCGACCTTTTGACATTTATGTATACTAGGAAATCTTCTCGGTCCTCTGGGATATCTTGGTTGGAGAACTTTGAATAAACATCGCACCAATTCCACTTAGTGCTTTTTTTTAGGATGCATGCGATGTCTCCATAAATGGGAGGCGGAAATAGGGTCCGATAACTTTCTTGTGTGTTGACCTTAGGACTCTTTTGACGATTCTTAATCACTGATGGTGCCATTTCACCTGAGAAAGAGGAAATCAAAATGCAATTGAGATCCACGTCGCCTGGCATGTTTAAAATAAAATCCCACCATAAGACATATGGAATGAATATATAATATAAATATTGGCAACAAAATTCACCAATCAAGGCCACTGAATGCTTAGTAGAGCTTGAGCAAATATTATGTGTGGGATAGGTTGCAAGGTCGCATAACTTAGAGAGATCGCAAGGTTGAAGGTGGAAAAATATGCGACTTATGCAACTTGGAAGGAAAGTTTCAAGGGGGTACAAGTGGCAAGGTCACAAGTTCATAGGGTTGATGAGGTCACAAGGTCACAAGGTTGATGGGGTTGCAAGGTCGCAGGTTGCAATAATTCCCCTTTTGTGATTTTAATCTGCACGACCTATCTGTTAGGGTGGCTCGACGAAGGGGCCGAGGTTAAATCCTTGGGTCATGGGCTTCTCTCACCCATAAGGACTTAGGAAAGGGGAAAAATAGGCTAAGGGGATGAAGAATGAGCTTAGTTGTTGAGGCAGAGAAGTAGCAAAGGCTAGCTGCTCAGGTAGGAGCTTTTTAGGAACATAAATGGGTTTAGGAAGAGTTACTAAGGTAAATAAAACCCTCCTAGGGAGGAAGGTGAAGGGTCAGAATTAGGTAGAAGACACATGGAAAAAAAAAAGCATTACTAGGAGGTTAAAATCCACTTATCCCGAAGCATTCGCAATCCTGTAGGGATTCCTAGGCTCTCGAATGCTCTACCTAACTGAATAAATGACCGACTAGCCTGAGTGACTATAAATAAAAGGATCACACGTGCAGGTAATTAATGAGGTCGCAAGGGTCACAACTTCAAATTTTTCCATTTGTGTGACCTTTGTGACTCTTGCAACCTTATTGACCTTGTGACCCTTTTTGAGGTCACAAAGTCGATAAGTCACGAGGGTCACAACTTCAGATTTTCTACTTGTGTGACCTTTTTTACTCTTGAGACCTTTTCGACCTTTGCGACCCTTTTGAGGTCGCTAGGTCACTAGGTGGCTAGGTCATGGGAGTCTAAGATCAAACAGATTATGACCCGTATGACCTATGCGACTTATGCGAGGTCGCCATGTCGCAAAGTCATGATAAGGGTGAAGGGTCGCAAATTTTAAAAATGTGCCTTAGCAACTTGACTTAGGTAAAAATTTAAGAGGTCGCAAGGTCGCAGGATTTAGGCTTAAAATAGTGACTTGATGCGACTTAGACTTAAGAAGAGAAAATAGTTTCCAAACTTCCAAGAGATAGACTCGAGAAAGAGATGAAGTTGGGGAAGTGTGCTGGTAAGGTTCTCAAGTTAAGCTTTGTGCTATACGGGCTCCAAAATTTTGAAGGGTTTAAAATTTTGGAGGGTTGTTGCGGTGGATACAACAGGTTCCTAAGCACATTCTGGTCAAGCCTCTGGTCATTGTTGGACACCAATATCACCAAGTCGACTGCATTCCACCCCCAATATGATGGCTATAAAAGGGACTTCAACAAGATGATAGTGCACATACTATGCATGTACAACTCTAAGATTTTTTTAACATGGGATGATATTCTTCCCTATGTGCAACACAATTATAATAGAGGTCTCCATAGCTCGACTGGCCACAACCCCTTTCAAGTTGGCCTAGGATTTCAACCATTATGTCCCATTGATGTTGTATTGCCTCTTGAAACTACACATGAAAAAATTTCACATGTTTAGTTTGAAGTTAATAAATCCACTAGGTTTAATGAATGCATTCAGAACTTCCACCGACAAGTTCATTACATCTTAGATAAAGCCAATTCCAATTACAAACAACGACATGATCAACATCGAGTGCCAAATTTTGGTTTCATTTGCAGAAATAATGCCTTACTAGAGCCCATTGGATGCTTCGACCCCTCTGTTACGACCTTACACCATTACCAAGGTTGTGGGAGACAACACTTTCGAGCTTAGTATCCCCCCATTCCTTGGCTTTCACCCAATATTCAATGTGGACTGCCTTCAGCCATACTTTTTACCATCACTGGACACATCAGACATTGTTGAGCAGTTCGCACCAACAAAGCTCAACCCATAATGCATGGAACAAGCCACAACTGATTGGATCATGGACGCACAAATAAAGAACACTCACCAATAAACGATCCAACTATATTAGAT
This sequence comes from Pinus albicaulis, assembly GCA_034641835.2. Lineage (NCBI taxonomy): Eukaryota > Viridiplantae > Streptophyta > Pinopsida > Pinales > Pinaceae > Pinus > Pinus albicaulis. The sequence continues at coordinate 1,213,821,240 of CM076572.1, read as the reverse complement.
TGTCAAAGTTGGCCATCAAGGCTAGTGGCTCACTAAGGACCAAATTTAGCAGAAGTTTACCCATCTCATGAAGACACTCAATGTAATGGGGACCTTTACTTCCCAATGGGGGAGAAATGATCTAGATAGATATTGATGGCCACTCGCATATTCCAATTGGACCCCCAACGCTATTTTCTTTCAATTTCTTTAATTCTAGCACAACTTTCTATTTTTGGCAGTTTTTACGGTCTTGAACTTCTCAAGCCATTTTAAGGCCCTAAACGTTGTTTTTTTTGGAAAATGCACCAAGCCTATAGGCAATAGAGCAAGGGCTTGCTGGGAAAATTTGTTGTCCTCGAAAATATGTATCTAACAAGGTATTATGTGTGCCAAACAAAGATCATATTCCTTGGATTGTTGGGCATGAAACATAGAAATTCCTACAAAATGACTGTGGTAAATCCAAGTTTCCAAAATACAAATGTTTTTTTTTTCCATGATTTTATAATTTTGATTAAGGAATTAAGGTTGTAATGTAATATGGGTTAAAAAATCATGGTTTTGGATGCTCAACAATCATAAATATTGTGTTGTAAATAATGAATTTAATACGATGAGAGTTAGAGGTACAACTCTAAACATCTATTGGTTTTCCGAGTTAAGGATTTATAGGGTAAGTTTTCAAGTAATTTGTGTGAATGATATTGTTTAGTTTTTTGTTTTATAAATAATCAATGTGTGCATTCCTTATTTTAAAGGTTTAAAACTTACATGGAAAATGGTAGATTTGTGCATGTCCTCAAAAAATATTCCATTCCTTTGAGCTTTTGTTTACTTTTTTTATGACCTAGTCTATCATCTTCTCAGTCTTAGTGATTCCCACAATTTGGGGGATCCTCTACAACCATGAGGTCCTCTTATGTGTTAGATTTTGGGGGGTCTTCATCAATGAAGTGATGAGCCCTCCCAATATCTCTCCCATTATGCTTCTTAAGTTGGTTGGATTGGTATATGAGAATGGGCACTTTGTACTCCCTCTTTTCCTTGTTTCTTGATTGCTTATCTAATCTCTAGGTCTTCTCCACCAAGCCTCCTTCCATACTATGTAATCAGGAGGTTGTGGGGGAGGCCATAATATGGTTAGGATGCTTAATAATGAGTAAGAAGAAGGGTATAATGAGCCTTTCGTCATTGTTGTCCTCTGAGATAATTTGGGTCAATTAATTATGCTAGAGCATCTAAAATATTTGTTTGTTTTAAGTTGGGGGTTTTGGATGACCAATGTATAAAGAAATTTCATACATATGTGCTTAAAATTTAGATAATATTAATCAATAAGGAAAGGGTTGTTTCTTTACTTCAAACAGTGATTTGAGATTGCGGGTGTGAAAGCAGAAAATGTAAGAAAGTATGATTAATTAAATATTCAAACTGAATGTTTAATAATCATGAGTGTAAAAGACTATTAAACAATGTTTAACAACTTAACAAAACATATGCAACATTATGAAGATGTTGATAATTAATTGTTGTAGAGGGACTTTTATAAATAGACAGTTCAATAAGTCATTCTCTAATATAGATAATAACCTCAGGGGATTTAAGATAGTCTGAATACAACTTTTCTTACCTAATTATCTTCATAAACATTAAACATATGCAGAAAACAATATGTAATGAAAACTGGAAAATTTACAAGAGAAAAAACCGATTGAAACAAATCCAAAATCCTTTTATTATCATCAATTATCAAAGCTCATGCACTTCTACTTACAAAATGCTCATCCAAGGGCACAACCCTTAATAAATCAAATGGAGAGTTATTTATACTAATTTCTATGACCTAGAAGTATCTAAAATTGATTACAATAATAGTATCAAATAATACGAAAACAAAACTGATAAGTGATCTATCATTGTGTTTTAGGAAACAATTAATGGTGTGGCCTAAAAATGATGTTGTGTTGGCATGCTTTTGGAGTCAGAAATTACTTGATTTTTTCACATAGCTTATCCCATCTTTCTTCACTTGGAATATCCATATTTACCACCTTTATGAACACTTAATCCACCTCTGTGTATCTTTCAAATGTTGTCTTGTTGAGAAACAGATGTTTGATTTCATGTTTTATAACTAAATCAAACTCCAAAGCTTCAAGAAAGGATTTTTTTGTTATATGTCCTTTAATCCTTGCAAAATTTGCTTTATCAATTGCAATGGTATACAAATTTTTCCGATATTCCTCCAGATTAACTAGTTTCTCATTTGGAGCTACTAATCCAGGTAGTCCCTTCTGGTTCAACACATTAAACTTTGAATGAAACCTCTCGACAACAATGTCCAAGGTTTGACATTTTGTCTCCAACTGATTTAGTAAATTCTTCTTTTGTAGAACCTTTTTGATCTCCAGGATGGTGGTTGTTCTGTCTGCAATATTTATCTGCTCTAACTCTGCTATGCTCTTTTAATTGAGCACTTTTATCGTATCTGATGCAGCTTCTCATTTTCTTGTTTTTGTATGGCCAATCCATGTGCTATTCTTACTGGATCACCTGTTGTTGATGTAGATTCAGTAGTTTTTTATGAAGAGCTAGGTTTTTTACCTACAACTGCTATAGGAACTGTTGTAACTGGAATCATAGTAAGATGAGATGATTCTTTCTCCTTGAGCAGTCCTTCAATCTGCTCCTCTGTCCTTTTAATTTGAATACTTTGCTAAATGATTAACTTGAGCATCTCTTCTCTGTTTTGTTCAATTTCTTCAATCTCTTTTGCATGTGGGTCTTCTCTAGAAGGCAGCTTAAGCTGTTTTCGCAAAGCTTCAATGTCTGCATTTTTCTTCTTGATGATTTATTCTACAACCTTACAATCTTTTGGATCATATCCGATTTTAACCACCATGTCTTCTAAAGACTTTAGTTTTTTTTTCCCTAGCTAATTAAGATAATATATCAATTTTAAGTTGAGATAGTACATTAGATAAAGCAGTTATAAGCTTAGACAATGACATGGTTGTAGTAGTCATGGTGGAGAACAACACCTCACAAGACTGTATGTGGATATCCATTTGATCTATTAGATGAATTTGATTAGTACTAAATGAAAAGATGGTATTCTATTAATTTGATGGAGACTTTGGAAAAGGAACTAGAGCTTGTAAGAAAGCCATTTTCATTCTACCATTTTCACTGTCAAAAGCGAAGAGAAGTTTGTGTTGTGAAGTGGAGGTCTGCTTCTAGAATTGATTGTAGACATTTGAATTTAGTGTCTCATTCCTCTACTTTATCTCCAAAAACTTTGAGAATATATTCTGATCATCAGACGAGCTGGTTCCAACAGTATGAATGATATCCAGAGGCTCTTTAGAATGTGAAGATGTTGTAGGAGTAGTAGGAACACTTTCTCTTGCAGATGTGGACACATTTGGATCTCTAAGATCAATAATTTCTAGTTGCTTTTGATTCTCCTCTGTAGAGACTAACAATTTAGTCTTCTATTTCTTTTGTTGAATTATAAGTTTATTGACCAAATCCATAGTAAATGAAGTTTATTCCCTTGTCCTTTTCTGTTGTTTACTTTGAGCAACTGAAGTCTACAAAGTATAAGTTGACGGGATCTATTCTTCTGCTTCTTGAAGTGTATTCTCTACCCACTGCTCCTAATTCATGAATTTCTCGATTTCTGGCCTTGGAGTATGATTGTAAGGAGTTGTTTTTAATTCAACCCTTATATTTGAAATAATGCCAAAGGGGTCATAAGACCAGGTGAAGCTGGGCTAAAAATTCATGTTCTTTAAAAGTGTATCTACCTCAATACCAGCTGATCTGGTATTGCAGATGAACAAACCAATTTTATATTTAATCTTAAATTGTGACTTTCTTTTTTGTGAGACAAGGAGAAGGTCATCCATGTTGATCATCTGCCTAATATATTCCAAAGAGAAAATTCTCATTGGAACATACTTTGGCAACTTATATGGTGCTAGCTCAAAACCATATATCCTTATTTCGGTATAATTCTGGTATAAATACCAGTCACCAGTCTTAACTTGATCACTTAAATGCAAGATCCTTTTGATATTTTCACCAATTTTAGGCTCAGTTTGGCTGTTGAGAAGCTATGCCACTGGATGGATAAATGTGTCAATGAAGTATGAGAAGGTGAATTTAGCTAAAATATATATGACCATCTCTATCCAATGGATGACATATTGATTGACCCCCTGTTCATATTGTTTGTTGAGTGTGATTGGCAGTGAATATCCTTGCTAAAACAAAAACATGTATACTAGTACAGAGGCGTACTTGAACATCCCTTGTGTTGTTAAATTCATAAGCTTCTCATGCATATTATCAACCAAAAAATTGATTGTAATTATACATGAAAGCAGGCTATTGATCCTTCAAAAAAATAGAAAAGAATCCAAGGATGGATTAATCAATTGTTTTATCATCTAGATAACCTAATAGACAAGACAATATGGAGATGATTTGTCTAGTGGATTCAAAGAACATTGAAGATGAATAGGGTGGATTTATTTTGGGTAATTAAGCATCGTCTGATAAAAATTTCTCAAAAATCTAAGCTCTCTGGGGAAAACTCAGCTTATGGTACAACTCCATGAGGGTTTCTTGGGAAAATAGGCTCAAGGAATCAGACTGGGGAATTAGAAGTATGTTTTTGATGGTTTCAACAGTAATGGATATTAGAATGTCACCATTCTGAGCCACTACTGCTCTTTTGATAGGATCATGTCTAGTTTGGCACCAGATAACCAAGTCTGGACAATCATAGGTTTTTGGAAAACAGAAAAGGGGCAAAAGGGATTCCCACAGTTTAATCTGATCTTGCTTATCAAGATACTTTTTCTTCAACCACAGGTGCAGTTCATGAAACTCGAACTCGCACTCTGTGTCATAAATCTTACAGTATAAATTTGCAAGTGGAATGTGATCGAGGTCCACTGGGGTGGTAGTGGAAGGGTTCTCCTTTGAAACTGGTTTTATGGTCTTTCCTTTGGGGGCCATGTTGGCATAGGAAAGGAAAAGAAAGGGGAAAAAGATGATAGAGGGAAAGGAATGAATATCGTCTACGAAAATGATAACAACTGCTAAAATTAGTGTGCAATAATCTTTGTATACCTGCAATCAAATAGTAAATGATTGAGAAAAAAGTGGTAAACTGGCGGACTTGGGTTTATTTATACAGCTGAGAAAGTGATATGGTAACCAGTTTACAGTATGACCGTCACGGTTAAATGCTAAGGGTATGGGAGCATAGTGGGAAAACGGCTAAAAAACGGTATGGGAGCGGGATCAATAATGGGCCAATAGGATGTAACGGTAACAGCACGGTGGCAACAAACAGGTGAGGTGGTAGCACATGATTCGATGTTAAACAATAGTCAAAGTGTGGGTCATTTGACCATTGGCGGGAGAAAAAATCACATGTGAGGGAAAAACGAGTTTTTTTTTTTTTTGAGGGGGGGGGGTGTGAGAGTGGTTTGGGGTTTTGCGCGAGGTGGTGCAGTGACGTGAGGGCGACATGTAATGGGGGGTCCTCCATCCACTGAAACCCTTTTCGGACCCCCCTCCCCCCGCCCCCCACCACCCCACGTTAACGGAAAATGGGCGAAGTGCGCGCTTTGATCGTTGATCTGGGTGGGGGAGAGATCTGTTGTCGAAAGATGCCCGATCAATATTACAAAATGACAAATCACTTTTGTCTCTAGCGACCATATAATAAAAAAAATATGACAGTCATTATAATAAATTATATGTCGATTATTTAAGCAAATATTAATGCTTGATGAAGCAGATTAATCATAAATTTATAATAATTAACATTTTATGGCGCATTTAGACAAGCATCCTTTGAAAATTTGTTTTTTAAAGCTAAAGCATTCATTTTTCACTGCTTTCTCTAACATTTTAGTTTGCCTTCATTTTTTTAGGGAAATCTACTTCTAACTTTTTCTTGATATGAATAATAATTTTATCAAAGTCCTAACATTTTTGTTTTCTCTTTTTCTATTCATATCCAAACTTAACATTTTAATTTTTTTTTCTAATGTTTTAACTTATCAAAACCAAATAATGTTACAACATCCAACTGGGGATTGCTTCCTCCTGTAGGATGTAGATAACAAGCAGATCTAAGTGCCTTCTCCTCGAGCTAATGGAGTGTTTGGTGTGAAAACAAATCAGACCTAAAAAATTTAAACAAACCAGTAATGTACAATGATGATCTTGAATCTTCTTCTGCATCTTCAATATTGGATATAATGCTTCATAAATCTTCCATTGACAAGAAATGAAGAAAAATTTCCTTCCAAATTATGTAAAATGAAGGTATTGTTACCCTTTACTTCAGCAATGCTGAAAGGTCCAAACCAAAGGATATCAAATTTCCCATGTTTTCCTCTTTCCTCCCCCCTAACATCCCATATTAAAACTAGATCTCCTTCCCTGAAGTCTCTTTCTGATCCCAGAATATCAAAAATACTTTTCATCTTACTCTAATATTTCCTTAGCTTATATTGAATTTCATCCCCGTTTTCATTTAATTCAATAATATGATTTATCCTTCTAGAGAAATCATCAGGTTCTTCATTAACCTCTTATAAAAATTTAAGAACAGGGAAAGCTAAATTGGCAGGAAAGATGGCCTCTTCACCATAGACCATATGAAATGTATATTTACCTGTTGAGATATTATGTTAGCCCAAACTGCATAGATAAGGTTATTGTCCCAATTTTTCTTATGGTCTTCTAAAGTCATTTTAATTACCTTTACCAGGATTTTGTTTGATGACTCTGCAAGACCATTTCCCTGTGGATAGTAAGGAGTAGAATGATGTAGAAAAATTTGATACTTCTGACAAAAATCAATCATTTTTACACTACTAAATGTTGTTGCATTATCAGTTACTATATGTTGAGGACATCCAAATCTGGACAGAATGTTTTCTTCAATGAATTTAATCACTACTTTATCTATACAATTTATGACTAGAATGGCCTCCACCCATTTGGTGAAGTAGTATGTGGTATTTAAAATCCATATGTGTTGATTACTTGATGTTGGGTGAATCTCTCCTATAAAATATAATCCCCATTGTAAGAAGGGTGGTGAAATTAACGCTGGGACTAGTGAAAGGGCTGCAAGTTTTTGCTTTCCAACAAACATCTGACATGGAAACAGCTTCTAACATTTACTCCTACTTGTGAAAACATAGTAGGCAAATAGAATCCTACCCTTAGTATTTTGTATGTTGTGGCCCTCTAGGCATAGTTTCCTCCACATATCCCTGCCTGAAACTGCTCAATGATTCCTTTTGTTTCACTTTCTGTCAAGCAAAGAAAAATGTTGTTGAGAGGATCCTTCCAATACAAGCTAGCATTTATGATACAGTACTTTACAGATTTCAACTTAAGTGTCTTGCATTGATTTCTTGAAAATTGACTAGGACACTCAAAGTTGATCAGAAAATGTACCATATCTGAATACCAATCTGGTAGTAAAAAAATTTCGTCAATGTGAACAGGGACTGTTTGGTTTGAAGTTGAAGGCTCTTGTGTGTTCTTCCCTTCAAAATCCTGGGAAGGTTCTTGTGGATTCCCCCCTTCTGCATTTAAGGATGGTTCTTGTGGATTCTCTTCTTAAGATTTGGAAGAAGGTTCTTGTGTATTCTTCTCTGAAACTTCAAAAACAGAATTTATTCCTAGGACCTTGCAATTGGATTCAGATAACAATTTGGAAAAACATTGACCTTTTACTAGCTTAGTGGTTTTGATACTGAGATCAAACTCGATGATTTGGGTGATCCATCTTCCTATTCTCCCATTAGTGTCTCGTTGGGTGAGAACAGTTTTTACAACACTATTAGGAACATAAGCAGTAATGGCTGAGTGAAGGACATAAATTCTGAAGATTTTAGGGCCTGAACTAGAGAGTAGGCTTGCTTTTCAATAATGTCATACTTGAGTTCTGCATCTTGCATGACTTTACTGAAAAATGCTATGGGTTGATCATCACCATCTTCATTTTTATGTAAAAGGACAACAACTAAAGTGGTTTCAGAGGAAAAGGAAAATATACTAAAAGCCTCAGAATAATTGGGGCTAGCTAAAGTTGGTGCTTCAGAGATAGAATTTTTAATCTAATCAAAATCATATCTAGCAAGTGTTGTCCTCTGATATAATTGGGGTCAATAATTTATGCCAAAGCATCTATAATGTTTGTTCTGTTTTAAGTTTGGAATTTTTTGGATGACCAATGCATAAAACAAATTTGTAGCAACTGTGTCTAAAATTTTTAGATAGTATTAATTAAAAGCATAAAGGGTTGTTGCTTTATTCTACAATGATTTAGATTTTTTAGATGATTAAGCAGAATATGTAAGAATATATGATTATTTAATTATTCGAATAGAATATTTAAAATGATCATAAGTGTGAAAACTTTAAAATAATGTCTAACAAAACATATTTAACATTATGAATATGTTGATAATTTATTGATGAGAGGGACTTACATAAACATATATCTTAGTAAATCATTCTCTGATATAGATAATAACTTCCGGAGGAATTTAAGACAATTGAAACTCAGTTAATATTACCTAGTTATCTTTATAACAATTAAATATATGTAGAAAATAATATGAAATAATAAACATGACAAATTCACAAGGGAACGAGGCTATATGAAACAAATCACGAATCCTTCTTTTATTATTAATGATCAAAATCTTGTACACTTTTGTTTACAAAAATGCTCATCCAAGGGTGCAACCCTTAATAACTCGTGATGAGAGTTATTTATACTAGTTCTAAGACTAAGAAAATATCTCAAAACAAATTACAAAAGTAGTATCAAATAATAGGAGGAAGGAAACTGTTGGATGATGTGTCTCTGCTTTGAAGGAAGTTTTTGATGACTTGGCCCTTGAAATGTTGTTGTGATGTCATGTTGTTAGGATCAAAATTACTCAATAGTATCACACAACTTATCCCATCTTTCTTCACTTGGGATCTGAAAATTTACCATCTTTCTAAATACTTCATCCACTTCTGTGTATCTCTCTACAGTGGGCTTGTTGAGAAAAAAATGCTTAATATGATGCTTGATGGTCAAGTTGAACTCTAAGGCTTCTATAAAAGCCTTCCCTGTAATCTGTCCTTTGATCCCTGCAAATTTAGCTCTGTCTGTTGCAATAGTATACAATTTCTTACAATAATATTCTAATTTTATCAATTTATCATTTAAGGCTACCAACCCTAGTATTTTTTTTTTATTTAAAACGTTAAACTTGGAATGAAACCTTTGGACAACAATGTCCAAGGTTTGAAACTTTGTCTCCGGCTGGTTGATCAAATTCTTCTCTTGTAAGACCTTCTTTATCTCTAAGATGGTAGTTTTTCAGTCAAGAATATTTATTTCTTCCAGCTCTTCTATGCTTTTTGAATTTAACACTTTAATCATATATGTGGCTTCTGTTGGCTTGGTCTTCAAGGTTGCTTTCTGTACTTCGATTTCTACTCTACATCTAGTTATGAGTTCTTGATGTTCAAAGCTTATTTGTATGGATGGCCATACTTTTGTCATGGATTGGCTGATGTTTCTCCAGATATTTTCCTTGGCTTGGGCCAACATATCAGCCATTAAGGACTCACTTTCCAATTTTGCAATCTTGAGTCCCAATCTATGGGACTTCTGCATTTCTTCCATATACAAAGTGTCATTCTTGATCTTTTGTAACTCTATATTCTGGAACTTCTCCAACAGTTTGTCATTTTGTTGCTTCTGTAAAGCCAATTATTGTGCTAATTTAACTAGATGGAACATTTGTTGAAGTGTCTGTTGATTCAATTGTTGTTGACGATGATGAAGGCTCTGTACCTGCAAATGCTATGGGAACTATTGTGACTGGAACCATGGTTGTTTGTGCTACTTCCCTCTCCTTTAGTAGTCCTTCAATTTGTTCTTCCATTTTATTTATCTGTATGTTTTGATCAATAATAAGTTTGAGCATATCTTCCTTATTTTGTTCACTCTCCTCAATCTCTTTGGTCTGTGGATCTTCAGTAGAAGGCAGCTTCAACTGCTTTCACAGCGCTGCAGTATCTGCATTTTTTTCTTGAGAATCTCTTCTACTGCCTTGCATTCCTTTGGATCATATCCAATCTTGACTACAAGATCTTCCAAAGATTTCATCTTGTTGTCTTTAGCTAATGAACATAGCTTTTCAATCTTGAGCTGAGATTGAACATTTGATATTGTAGTCTTGAGCTTGGAGAGGGACATTGCTATAGTGGTCATGGTGGAAAACAACATTTCACCAGACTGTCAATGCTTATCCATTTGATCAATGGGATGTATCTGACTGGTGTCAAATGAAAATATGGTTTTTTTATAGTTTGATGGAGACTTGGGAAATGGAACCTGAGCTTGCAAAAAGGCCATCTGCATTCTCCCTTTTTCACTGTTAAAAGATGAAAGAAATCTATGTTGGGAGGTTGAAGTCTGTTTCCAAAACTTCTTGTATACACTGGACTTGAGAGTTTCATTCTTTTGTTTAATTTCAAGGAACTTGGAAAATATGTTCTGGTCATATGTAGAAGTAGTTCCTATAGACTGAATTATTTCCAGAGGTTCCCTAGGAGGAGAAACTATGTAGGAGTATTTGGAACACTGGTTCCAACTGATGTAGAAACTTCTTCTCCAAGATAAATTACCTCTGTTCTTCTTTCTCTGTAGACATTGTTAAACCAATTTTAGGCTTCTTTTGTTGTAAAATGTATTCTTTCATAATTTCAACAGTAGATGAAGTCTTCTCTCTATCCCTTTTCTGTTGCTTTCTCTGAGAAACTGGAGTTTGGACATTTGATGTAGGTAAAACTTGTTCCTCTACCTCCTGGAGTGTTCCATCAACCCATTGTTCTTGATCCATGAATTTCTCTATCTATGGTCTAGGAGTGTTGTTATAAGGTGTTTTTTTCAATTCTACCCTTGGAGCAGAGATAATCCCAAAAGGGTCATAAGACCATGTGAAAGAAGGTTGGAAGTTCATGTTTTTTAACAATGTGGCTGCCTCCAAACCATATAATCTTGTGTTGCAAATGAATGTCCCAATATTTGACTTTATCTTAAACTGTGATTTCCTTTTGCCTGAAACAATGTGTAGGTCATCCATGTTTATCATCTGCCTAATGTATTCTAGAGAAAATATTCTCATGGGAACATATTTAGGAAACTTATATCGTGCAAGCTCGCAACCATATACCCTTATCTCTGTATAATTCTGGTATAAATACTAGTCACCAGTTTTAGTCTGTTCACTTAGATGTAGAATCCTCTTTAACTCATCTCCAATTCTTGGTTTTGTCTGACTATTTAGAAGTTGTACCACTAGATGTATAAATGAATCTATAAAATTTGTGTATGAAATTTTGGTTGAACTGGCTCAGACTATCTCTATCCGATGGATCACTGACTGATCCACTCCTTGATCATCATGATTTCTGAGTTGAATTGGAAATTTATCTCCTTGCTGAAAAGGAAATAAATGAATAAGTACAAAATTGTACTTAAACACTCCCTCTGTAGTAAGATTGATGAATTTTTCATGTATATTATCAGCCAAAAATTGGCTATAATTATACATGAATGTTGGATGAAGATATTTGTTAAAGATAGAAAGAAAACCAAGGATAGGTTCATCCACAGTCTTATCATCTGGATATCCTAGCAGGTAAGAAAGCAAAGAAATGTAATGTTTAGAAGCTTCAGTAAATATGGAAGATGGGTAAGGTGGATTCTTTTTAGGTATTTGAGCATCCTCAGGCAAGCAAATCTCAAAGATTTGAGCTCTCTAAGGAAAATTTAACTTATGGTACAGGTCCATAAGTGGAGTTGGTGAAAAATGGCAGAGGGAGTTTGATGAAGGGATTAATAGCGTTTGGTTAATGGTTTCGGCAGAGATGGTGATCATAATATCTCCATTCTTAGCCATCATTTCTCTTTTCACACGATCATATTTTGCCTGACACTAGATAACCAGGTCATGGAATTCGTGATTTTTTGGGAATTTGTAAAAAGGAAGCAATGACTCCCAGAATCTGATGGGATCCTATTTGTCAATGTATTCTTTCATTAGCCAAGGCTGTAGTTCGTGAAAGTCGAACTCACACTCAACATATGCAATTTTGAACAGGGAATCAGCGAGGGGCACATGGTCAAGATCGACCGGGACTGTGGCAGCAGGGGTTTCTTTTGTGTTTAAATTTTTGGATTTCCCCTTTGGGGAAATATTGACAGATAGAAGAGGATAGAAGAAGAGAAGGTATAGCTGACAGGGTAAAAGAGATCAAGTTGGGTGTAAATAGTGACAGGTGAATAGTATGCAGTGCAGAGGAAGGTGCGCAGATATTTAACCTACAAGAAACATTGACCAATTAGATAAAAGTGACAAAGATAGTGGGTCGAGTTTATTTATAACTGCAGGGTCTAGCTAATGGTTTTCGGGTGATCGTAGCGGATTTAATGCAGATTAGAGCATGGATGTGACGTGGAGGCTAATGGCGTGGGAGCAGAGGCTTAATGGGCGAATAAGAGGCATAAGACATGACATGGTGGCAAGGGCTATAGTGATTTGATAATGGGTATGGAAGATGGTAGTGTATGATTGATGGAGGGTAAACAGTCAAGGCACAGGGGAAGAATGACCGTTGACGAAAGAAAAGAAACCATGGCAGATTTCAAATGGGGTCGGGAGTCATTTTCGATTTCAAGCGGGGGGTGTGAAGTGATAGTATAGCGCCACGTATGCCTTTAGTTCCCAACATTAAAACTTCTTTTCATACCCCCCCTCCCCTGCGTTAACGGGAAATGGCCGAGGGGGGTGCGAACTCTCCCTCCATCGTTGATCTGGGTGGAGGGCATATCAACTGTAGAAAACTACGTGCCTTTTATCAAAGACGATAAGACATATTTGTCGTTTAGCGACTTAGGATAAATTCATATGCGCCTAACATTTCATTTGATATTTGATTAATCAAAATTTAGGATAAACAATTTTTTAAGATTATTTAATCATAACCAAATGAAATTTAAACATTTGATGGCGCATTTTAACAAGATACCTTCATTTTATCCATTTTCTTATCTAAAGCATATTTTTCTTTTGCTTTCCTAACATTTGTATGCCTTCATTCTTTAGGGAAATCAACCACTAACATTTTTATATGATATGGATTTATAAATTAACCATAGTCCTAGCATTTTTATTTGATATGGATTTATAAATTAACCATAGTCCTAACATTTTTTGTTTTGTTTTTCTTTCAAATCCATATCCTAACTTAACATTTTAAATTTATTTTTTAACTAATAATTTTTCCCCGTGGAAAAATCTCAATTTTCATTAATATAAGAAAATTACATGTTGTAGATGCATGTGGGATATTCATTAAAATTGTGACTTAGTCACATACAAAATAGAAATCCAGAACGTTCCCCTATTAGGGTGTACATGATAATACAGTATAAAATAGACTGCTCATAAATGACAATAAATACATGATAAATAAGATGCATGTTATATATGTCTGCAAAAAACCATGATAATTAGGCTAGTTGCCCCCTTCTGGATGAATATCTATGTACGGTCGGTGATAATAGCTAAAATGTTCATGTCCATTGTGTTCTTCTATCAACCATGTCCCCCCTAGGCTGGAGCGCGGCCTCCTTGGATAGCGAGTCGGAAAGATGGTTGCGCTCTCTGTAAATATGGAAACAGATGATAGAATCAAAAAGTGATTTTAAGTGCCAGGAGTCCTCCAAAATGTGTTGAAGTGTGTGCACTTGACATGCAAATGACTGATTTAGCCGACTGATAACAATCTTTGAATCTCCAAATATTTTCAGATGTTGACATCCATGTTCTATGGGAAATTGTAGAAGGTGCCTCAATGTGATGAGTTTTGCAAAATTATTTGTGTCGAGACCCAAGCCCATTTTGATTCTGTAATGGAGATGTTCATTCTTGTATAATACTACACCTCCTCTGCATCCATGATTTTTGGTGGATCCATCAAAGTAGGCCCAAGGGTGATCACGATTAATGACTTCCGGAATCAAATTACGGGGAGGTACGGGTGGCGCGTCCAAGGGAGGTAGTGGTATAATGATATAAAATTGGCAAATGTGAATGGCTAGTTGGGCGAGGTATTAAGGAAGATGTATTTATTGTGGGTGTTCCAGAGACTCCAATAGTTGAGGAGGGTAAGATTGCGATCCTCGTGGGTTAGAGAATTATTCTACCATAATTGCCTTGCATCAACAATATCAGTCCCATGCCATAGAGTAGCAATGTGTAGGGCAGTGAAAAAATAAATTATTAATGGATTCAGATTCTGCCTTGCACAGGGTACACCATGTGGGTCCATATATGGATCGCTTTTGCAGGTTGTGCCCTGTAGGGGAAATGTTGCGAAGGAGACACCACATAAACAGAATGGATTGGGGTGGTGCCTTTAATTTCCATAGGAAATTCTGCCACCAAGTGGTGTTTAGGGGCAGGGAATTTGAAAATATAAAAATATAGCCATCCTTGGGGGTGCAATTTCCATGAGATGTATGCTACCAGATCATCTCATCCTCCCCCTGAGTAATGCGTACATGTAATTCAGAAAGTGCCAAGGTATAGTTATGCTAATCCTCGTGCCATTGCTCAGGTAGCCCAAGCTATATAGCAGACTTCCAACCTTGGGCAAATGTAGAAGTAGATGTTGGATTTGTAATCTGTTCAACAGTGGTGACCCTTGTTCTAGTAATATGTTCAATGAGCTTGAGCGGAAGATGATGATCCCAAGTTGATATGCCAGGAAATTTCATCTCTGATAAATGATAGGGAGTTGATGACAACCTTCCAGACCATGGAGATGTGGTGAGTGTTCTAGGTGGGTCTATGAATCCAATCCATGATTGAAAGCGGCCTCATGTATTTATGGGTGACCACCTCTGTCCAAAGATTATGAGAGGTCATGATCTGCCAACCCATCTTTGTTGCGAGAGCTTTGGCAAATGTATCCAAATATTTGATGCCCCATCCTCCCCATTTATTGGGTAAAGCAATGCTGTCCCATTTTATCCATGAAAACGTCTGACCATATTTGCTCCCCATCCACGGGAATCTACGAAATATCTGTTAAATCTTATTAAGTATGCCTTTGGGAATCCAAGCTAGTGACATACAGTACATGAGAGTGGCGGCTAAGACTGTATTGATGAGTCAGTATGTCTGCCTGAGAGAGCCAGCGGTGGTGACATATAGAGATCATATTTTCTAGATTGGATATGAGCCATGACCAATCAACATTATGATAGGCAAGTGGCTTTAATCTAAAACCCAAGTACTTGAGGCCATCCGAAAATTCCATAATAGTGAAGGGAAAATGTTGAGAGGCAAGTACCTTCTCCTATTGTGTACAACCAATAATGGTCAGAGTAGATTTGTGATTATTGCACTACATGCCTGTAGCAAGGCTGGAAGAGGATAAGATGGAAAAGAATGTAGTGATGTCCCCCATTGATCCATTGAGAAAAATAAGTACAACATCTACAAAGAGCAGATGAGTGAGTGAACACCCCCCTGCAATGTGAATACCCATAAGTCTACCAGAGCGATGCACGTGGGAGATCAACCTACTCAGAGCTTCCATTATGATCAGGAAGAGGAGTGGTGAGAGAGGACATCCCTGTCTAAGCCCTCTCTCAGAGTGAAAAAACGATGATGCAAATCCGTTGATAAGGACACTGAAGGATACATTATTGATGCAACACATAATATAGTTGATAAAAAGCAAGGAGAAACCTAGGTGTGTCATGATCATACGAATATACAGCCAGTTGGAATGGTCAAATGCCTTTGCTAAGTAAATCTTGAGAATGATGCCATTGAGGTGCTTAATCCTAATGGAGTGTAGAGCTTCTTGTGTCATGCCAATGACCTCATGTATCTGTCAGTGGTGAAGGAAGGCAGACTGTTCTGAAGATAGATTAGTGGAGAGGATTGGCTTGAGTTGGTTGGCTATGGTCTTGGAAATGATCTTATATATGAAGTTACATAAATATATGGTGCGATAATCCACAAAAGTGAGGGGGGAGTTGGATTTAGGTATAAGTGCAATGAAGGTGGAGTTGAAAGCATCATATAATCTGCATGTATGTCTGCAGTGCTCACACTACGTTGAGAATATCTTGTCCCAAGGTATCATTAAATGATAGGTAGAATTCAATTGGCCACCCATCGGGTCTCATACTTTTATCCTTTTGAAACCATTTGAGGGTGTCCTGGAGTTCTTTCATCATGACAGGGTGAGTCAGGGATGCTTCCTCATCTTGCCCCACAAATCAAGGAAATAGCCCTGCCACCTTGATGATCTTCGGAAGTGTTGCAATTTGGGGAGATTTATATATATTTCTGAAATTTGAGACCCCCATATTAGCCAATTGATGAAAGGTTTGAGCTTGATTCCCAGCTTCATCTTCCAACTGCCAGATCATATAGATAGCCCTTCTTCCATTTGCATATTGGTGGAAGAACTTGGTATTATCATCTCCAGCCTGTAACCATATTGCCTGACTCCGAAGGCGCCATGTGTTGGGAAAAATACTGAGAGGGGGGGGTGAATCAGTATTTAGGACTTTATCAAATATTTTTACTTTTTCACTCTCTAAAACCCATACGCTACTTTGCTGAACCAAACTAGCGTATACACGTGGATATCCTTCATAAAACTCGCGTATACACAGAGATCTAATTATGCCATTAATTCTTCACTTATATCATTCCATCATTCATTCATTAGATGTTCAATAAACAGTAAACATGTGCAGTAAGAACAGAATAAACCATCACACATAAGCATCACACATGAACACCGGGATTTTAGGTGGAAACCCAAGTCGGGAGAAAACCACCGCTGCAGTTGCTCAGCCTTCAATATTTTATTATAGAGAAAACATCTTACAACATATGTGCTGGTGCAGACTCCTACCAGCACGCAGGCACCCACCTGCGCTCGTTTACCATCCTCTCCTGGAAGGGAGCTCCAACCCCCTGACTCGTTTACCAGCCTCTCCTGGAAGAGAGCTACGACCCCCTGATCTCGTTTACCAGCCTCTCCTGGAAGGGAGCTACAACCCCCTGACTGAAGGCTACAACCCTCAGCACCTCTATGGACCACGTTTCATCAATTTTCACACTGGATCCAAAGCTTCCTTTAGAACACAACTTGCAGGCCATGTTTCATCATATTTTCAGACTGGACCCACTCCATACATTTGAGCTCAATCATACATCATCAACAAATAGCAGTAACACAGCAGAACAGATCAGACATTTGATACTTCATACTTCAGCAAACCCTAATCTTCATACGCGCTTTCCTTTCACTGATCCTGCGTATATACGCGCCTTCGACCATACAAACCCGCGTATACTTATGTACATATTACAGAGCTAATTTTACTGCCCATACGCGCTTTCTCTTCAGCAAACCCGCGTATATACGCGCTTACTCTGCGGCGAACTAGCGTATAGTTCTTCAGACATTTAGGTCATTGCAATTCTTCAGAACAGATACATCACTCATATTTTACCCTTTACTTTAGACAGATGTTCGCCTCATCTCAGATCTAATCATTCCATAACCAGATCTAGCAGATACAAATACATTCCAGATCTAGATTTCCTTCTTCATCATTTTTTCATTGGTGCATCATACATTCAGATATTTCATTCAAC
The DNA here is from genome assembly GCA_034641835.2 of Pinus albicaulis. Classification (NCBI taxonomy): domain Eukaryota; kingdom Viridiplantae; phylum Streptophyta; class Pinopsida; order Pinales; family Pinaceae; genus Pinus; species Pinus albicaulis. The sequence goes on along the minus strand of CM076572.1, from coordinate 1,213,803,445 downwards.
TGTAACCCTTTCCATTCATATATACTTCAGAGAGAAGTATTCATTCAAGCTCAGACTTCTTGCACACCTTTGCACAATGAATTTCTTCTCCTTATATGGGTTTACCCTTTATCAATACCATGAGCCAAAACCACATTACTTTCGATGGTATTCCTGGACGGGGTCACATAGACGAATCATTACTCAATACAATGGGTCAATACCATGGTGGTTACCCCTGGTTTTACATATTTAGAGTGCTTTTTCCCATACGCGACTTGGCACGTTATTTCCCGCGTGCATACGCTACTTTGTTTAGAAAAATCCGCGTATGCCTTGAGACATACTCTTTTCATCATGTTCTAGCACATACTGACATTCCTTCCATCATTACCTTCTGTACTCATTGTAGATAAATCAAATTTACATTATTTAGCAAGCTCATCAAGTCAAGAACAACTTCGTCAAGTAGGTTTCCATCATCTTCATCAAGTGGGTTGCCATCAAGGACAACACTCAACATCATATTGCCAACAATCTCCCCCTTTGGACTTGATGGCAACCACGATGGTATTTGATCACCACATTAAGAATACAATGCCACCATGTCACTCTTGACACCATTCTTTCTCTTTATTCAAACACCATTTCACTCTCCCCCTTTGACATCAAGGGCAAAGGGCGGACCAAAACCAACACAAGGTTTTTTTTTTTTTCTCCTCTTGTAGAAGGAAGCGTTCTGTAGATCTAATGTACACTGAAGTGACCATGCTCCCCCTGAGTTCATGTTGAATCTTCAAACATATTTTTCAATGAAGTACATGACTCTATGACCTTCCTATCACCAATGACTCATACTTACATCAAAGATCCAACCAAGTGGATTTACATATGAGACTCAGCTACCCAACCAAGTGGATTTACAAATTTGACTCAACTACCCAACCAAGTGGGTTTACAAATTTGACTATATACCCAATCAAGTGGGTTTACAAATTGAACAAGTCCTTACATGATTGAATATTACAATTTTACATCATGGGTCTCATCATAACCTTTTCATCAAATTACAAATATGATTTTTCATGACCAATACCAGAAAGACTTCAAAAGAGAGATCATATATCAGAACCATCATAATGCCAACAATGCATTATACTTAGTTAGGGTAGTGCTCCCCCTCAACATGTGCACCCAAACATCTTTTCATATGACCAAGGCTCCTCCTTAGCTTGTGCAACCTAAACACTTTCAACCGCAAGTCATCAGCAACATTCTCTGCATGATCTGTCCGGATCTCCGAATTATAAGACTTTCATCATATCCAAAAGATATTCTTCATCAAATAAGCAATCCGGGCTCATCCATAATCTTCAACATAAGAAACCATGTATCATTTCATTAGCATGAGTATAACCAGAATAATGCTAACAGTACAATCATTAGCAGTCAAACTGATGCTCCCCCTGAACCTCTGCTCCTGATCTTCAGCTGTCATCCCAATTCTCTTATCATCAATGCATACGCGACTGTGTCTGGTGGAACTCGCGTGTATACGCGACTGTGTTTCATCGAACCCGCGTATGGAAAGTAAAATATAGAAAATTTCACACCTTCATCTCCCCCTGAATTTGTACCTTCTGTTCCTGTATTTTCTTCACACCAGATGCACTGTCAGAAATACACATACCTAGAACTACCAAAACAATCATGGAAATCACCATACATCGCTCCCCCTGTGACGATACATTACTAATCCCTATAATGTATCTCACATCACTTCTGCAGTCATTAAGAGAAGTAAGCTTCAGAGGCGGATGACTGCAATAGGGTCAATATTCCCTACGTTTCTGACCGGTCCTCCTTCCTTTTCCAGCTTTGCTTGAAGTTTCTTATTGTGTGCTAGAAATTGTTCAAATTCTCAGATCTGTTCATCCTGCATTCTTTTTCCACATGCCCATACTTGTCACAAGCATAACATCTTATATGACCAGAGAAGTAAGCATAAGGATCATAGTGTGTTTCTCTGTTCTTCCTTCTATTGCAATCAGCTGCTTTATGACCATACTTGTTGCATGAAAAACAATATCCCTTGAAGCAACCAGAGTGTCTTTCTGAATAGAATCTGTTTGATTGTGACTGAAATGATCTGCTTCTACAATTTGCTGCAGCATGCCCATAATTATGACATTTAAAGCATTCAACATTAGTAAATGATTTCCTCTGAGTATTCATGATTGTTGGTTGACCATTTGTTTCTTTCAATACTTCAGGTTTTGCTTTGACATCCTTTGAATCTTTAGCACTTCCTTGTGAACTAGATTCTCCTTTAACTGTTTCATGAAAACCCAGACCAATTTTGATAGAAGGAGACCTTTGACTACTAAGAATATTGTCCAGAATCTTAGTACTATCTTGAAACCTTAAGAGTTTATCCTTTTCTTCTAATTTACCTTTGAGAATGTTTACCTCAACCTCCAATTTTTGGCATTGCTTCATCATGCTTTATTCAACCCTTTTTCCTTCTTCTACTTGATCATTCAAATTTAAGATCTCTTCCTTCAACCCATTTTCTTGCTCTTCAAAGATTTGTAAAAGTTCTTCATTCTTCTTATTTGATTTTTCCAGATCTGTTTTGAGCGAGATGATTTTTGCTTCACGTCCTTCCTTTTCAAATGATTGTAGAAGTTCTTCATTCTTCTTATTTGATGCTTCAAGGTCTGCTTTCAGAGAGATGATTTCTGCTTCAAGTCCTTCACTGTGATTGGTTACTTTGTCCTGCAGTCTTTGATACATTTCTATTTGTCCCTTCATTGTTTCTATCTGTTCATTCAATCTAGAGATCACATCCTTGAGGATAGATTCCCTCTTTTTAAATTGATCCCAAAAATTACTTTCATCATTGATCTTGAGATTTGCTTCTAGACTTATATTGTTACTTTCACTATCTTCATCATTGCATGTACAAGTGAGTGGATTACAAGAACAACAATCAATACATGTTTCCTCTTCTTCATTTTCTGCTGCACATGTTTTCTGAGATATCTTCTTTTCTTGAGTAGCCTTCTTCTTTTGCTTCTTTGCCATGAGCACTAGCAGATCTTGGTCAGAATCTTCTTCATCTTCACTTGACACTTCATTTGCATAATAACTCTTTCTCTTTTCAAATTGTTTCCCTTTATCATGATTATCTTCATAAGGACATTTAGCAGCATAATGACCAACTTTTCCACAGGCAAAACACTTGAAGGGAAGCTTACCTTTGAATCTTCCAGTCCCTATTTGGAGTTTTCTCACAAAATTTTCTTCTTCTTCTTCTGATATATAATTTGATTCTTTGACATCTGCCTTTTCTTTTCCTTTTGCACACACCTTAAAAGTAGCTTCTTTGATTTGAGAGGGACCTCCTTTTCTCATTTCATAAGCAGTCAGAATACCATGTAGTTGAACAATACTAAGAGTTTGCAGATCTTGCCTTTCTTCAATAGCTGATACTTTTGACTCGAATTTTGAAGTCAGAGATATTAAGACTTTTTCCACCAGAGTAGTATCGGTTATGGTTTCACCCAAACTTCTCATACGATTTACAATATCATCTATACGTAAAAAGAAACTGGCAATACTCTCATCACTATGCATCTTCAAATTTTCATATTCAATTCTGAGGGTTTGGAGTTTTGCACTTTTTACCTTTGTATCTCCTTCATAGCTCAGAATGATTTTGTCCCATATTTCTTTTGCTAAATTTAGCTGCATCACTTTAGCGAATTCAGATTCAGACATGCTTCCTAACAGAACATTGACTGCTTTGGCATTGACTTCATATTTCTTCCTTTCTGCTGCATTAGTAGGAATACTTGCCGGATACTGATAACCTTCTTCCACGATTGCCCATACTTCTACACCAAGACTTTGCAGATATGATTTTGTTCGTATCTTCCAGAACAACAGAGTATTTCCATTGAATAGAGGTGGCCTTATAGACATTGTCCCTTCATGACTTCCCATTGCGACGGATCTCCTTCAAGCGATCAAGCTTCTGCAGAAGGACCTGCTCCGATACCAATTGTTGGGAAAAATACTGAGAGGGGGGGGTGAATCAATATTTAGGAATTTATCAAATCTTTTTACTTTTTCACTCTCTAAAACCCATACGCTACTTTGCTGAACCAAACTAGCGTATACACGTGGATATCCTTCATAAAACTCGCGTATACACAGAGATCTAATTATGCCATTAATTCTTCACTTATATCATTCCATCATTCATTCATTAGATGTTCAAATAATGATGACATGCGATAAGAACGGAATAAATGCACATCACATAGAACACCGAGTTTTTCTTGGAAACCCAAGTCGGGAGAAAACCACCGGCTGGTTGCTCGGCGCCTTCAATATTTTATTATAGAGAAAACATCTTACAACAAATGTCTTTGGCGCGACCTCTCTCGGCTCACGAGCACCACACTGCGCTCATTTACCGGCCTCACGGAAGGAGCTACGACCCCCTGCTCTCGTTTACCGACCTCTCCTGGAAGGGAGCTATGACCCCCTGATCTCGTTTACCAGCCTCACCTGGAAGGGAGATACAACCCCCTGACTGAAGGCTACAACCCTCAGCACCACCATGGACCATGTTTCATCAATTTTCACACTGGATCCAAAGCTTCCTTTAGAACACAACTTGCATGCCACATTTCATCATATTTTCAGATTGGACCCACTCCATACATTAAAGCTCAATCATACATCATCAACAGATAGCAGTAACACAGCAGAACAGATCAGACATTTCATACTTCAAACTTCAGCAAACCCTAGTTTTGCATACGTGCTTTCCTTTCACTAATCCAGCGTATATACGCGCCTTAGACCATACAAACCCGCGTATACTTCTGTACAAATTACAAAGCTAATTTTACTGCCCATACGCGCTTTCTCTTCAGCAAACCCGTGTATATACGCGCTTTCTCTGCGGCGAACTAGCGTATAGTTCTTCAGACATTTAGGTCATTTTAATTCTTCAGAACATATACATCACTCAGATTTTACCCTTTACTTCAGACAGATGTTTGCCTCATCTCAGATCTAAGTATTCCACAAACAGATCTAGCAGATACAAATACATTCCAGATATAGATTTCCTTCTTCATCATTTCTTCATTGGTGCATCATACATTTAGATCTTTCATTCAACTGTAACCCTTTCCATTCAGATCTACTTCAGAGAGAAGTATTCATTCAAGCTCAGACTTCTTGCCCCCACTTGCATAATGAATTTCTTCTCCTTATATAGATTTACCCTTTATCAATACCATGAGCCAAAACCACATTACTTTCGATGGTATTCCTGGACGGGGTCACATAGACGAATCATTACTCAATACAATGGGTCAATACCATGGTGGTTACCCCTGGTTTTACATATTTAGAGCGCTTTTGCCCATACGCGACTTGGCATGTTATTTCCCGCGTGCATACGCTAATTTGTTTAGACAAATCCGCGTATGCCTTGAGACATACTCTTTTCATCATGTTCTAGCACATACTGACATTCCTTCCATCATTACCTTCTGTACTCATTGTAGATACATCAGATTTACATTATTTAGCAAACTCATCAAGTCAAGAATAACTTCGTCAAGTAGGTTGCCATCATCTTCATCAAGTGGGTTGCCATCAAGGACAACACTCAGCATCATATTGCCAACACCATGTCTCTTCACTATCCTTCAGTATCTTAGTGCGCTCAGACTCCAAATGTATAATGCAGGCTTTAGACTCAATAGATGTGTACCCTTGATCCGCAGTTGCATGAATGGATGCAAGCTCAGATTCAATGGATGTCAATGGTTGATCATCCTTGGTGCATTTTTCCTTTGCCCATGCAATATTGAGTCTCTTTACTTCTTTCATTTTGAAAGAAAAAACTGCAAAGGGGTCGAGATCAGGTGGACCAGGATGGCTGAAGTAGCAGGTAATCAGTTCAGTATATGATGCATTGCTGAGCCATGTCGAATTGAATTTGAAGGGGGCTCATGGCTTGTGAAAAACTCCAGAAAGTTCCAAATAAATGGGAGAATGATTAAATAACTCACCTGAGCTGACCCATTGCCTAAACATCGGGGTATGTTCTGCAATAACTTCAGGAACCAGGAACCTGTCAAGTCACCTAGCTAAAGAGGCCAATCTGCATCTTCTATTGTGCCAAGTAGGTTGAAGCCAAGGGGTGGGGATATCAACCAGGTGATAATCTTCGAGGAAAGCCCTAATGGGATCAAATAGGGGGTCTATCTAGGCATAGTGACCCCAGGATTCAACCTGTCTGAGAAAAAAATTCAAATCTCCTCCTAGAATGAGGTTCTCTAAGTTAAGGATAAAGAGACTCAGCAGATGTTCCCAGAATCTGATCTGGTTAATACAGGGGCCATATATGTATGAGACAGAATTCACTACCAAAATCAGTCGAAATGATATCAGCCCCAATAAGTCCTTTACCCCCCAGAGATTGCGGAGTGAGATCGATCTGGGATTGAGTCCCAGCGCTATGCCCCCAGATCAGCCACGAGCATCCATGGCATGGAAAATCCAATCAGGTCGAATAGCTTGAAGAGCCTGAATGACCAACTCCGCAGTGCCAAGAGTCTCTTTCAAGAAATCACATCGACCAGGATAGTATCGAATAATCTTCTAAGGGCAAGTTTTTTGGCAGAGCTTTCCATGCCATGACAATTGAAGGACGAGATCTTCATAGAGTAACTCCAGGGGAGTGGGGGGGTTCTGTGCTCTAAGAACTTGATCAAATGTAAGTTGTTGTTCATCTACCACATCCTGTCCAGCCTGGATGATGGCTTTAGAGATGAATGAGTGGTGTCCCCGAGTTGATTTCGAGGGTCTGGGGGATGGGATGAGAACGAGGCTGGCGACATATGTAGTGGATATCTTGGATAAGGACCGCAGGATATAGGAGTGACTACTCTTGGAATCAGATGATGTCTTTCAGATGGAGTGGGGCATGGATAGGGATAGGAGGGTCGAAGGGGTCTCAGATAAGGGAGGGGGAGGTAACAGAGGGAATAAAAGAACCAACAATGGAGATGTGCAGAGAGGAAATCATAACGGATGATGCAATAGGAAATGATGATGAAATGGGAAGAGATAGAGAAATAACCGAAGAAAGATGCACCACAACCACCTTGGATCGAGTGAGACGTAGAGATGGAGGCCAAGGAGTGCCAGAGGCAGAACCAACAGCCGAATATTTCATCCGCTAAGGCCGAGAAGTGCCGGAGGTAGAACCAACAGTTGAATCTCCTCAGAGGCAGGATCAGATGAAGTAGAAGGTACACCCTGATTCTGAATAAGAGGGAATTCTTTGTAAATATGTCCCATTGCATGAAATCTACGATAACGAAATGGGACTCCCTCATAGTCTATTAGCTACATCCTGGAGAATTTCTTCCAATGAGGTTGATGGATTCTTCCAGACCCTCCCTCGTGTCCAAGTGTACCAAAATGCATGCCATCGTCATAATTCCAGTAGCAGTGAAAGATTTTTCATAATCCAGGAAGGTGCCAAGTGCGTTCCCAATGTGAACGAATGTGTCCTCTGACCAGAAATGCAGTGGGAATCCAGGAAGGTGCACCTAAATGGGACCAGCTCCCAAATTTTCCCGTTCTGGTTCAAATAGTGGACTCCATCACTTCAGGAGTACCGGTGCATGTTCAATATGCCAAAAGCGAGAGAGTACCCATTGTAGATATTCCGAGCGTTGGAAGCTAAGTGCAAACCAACTGCAAGGAAGAATGATGACAGAGGTCAAATACTCAATAAACTGACCCTAGATCTCCATAGTCCACAGATGAAGCCTCGCCAAATTGTATTTGCAACCCCGCACATGTCCAACCAATACACGATCCGCTGTATCCAATACCTCTCCCATCTTGAGATTTTCGTCAAAGGATAGATCGATGCCCCTATTTCCAGCTTTGACACACCTGATATTTCTGAAACCGCGAGGGTGTGCACCATGTGATGGAGGGTCGGGTTGGGCTCAAATTCCAGTACCTCAGATGACCCTGCTTCATTCAAAGGCGATGTCGCGGAGTTAAATCTGGAAAAAAACCTCGACGAGGGTGGGCATGAGGCTGACCGCAGTAGGTCATAGGAGTTAAAACCCTACGAAGAGAGGTAAGTGGATCCTGGGGGAAGAGTAACAGGGGGATCAGGGATGGAGATACCTTCACAGGGAGGGGAGGATGTAGGTGACTGAAGGTAAGAAGTGATAAAAAGAATGGATGTCAGAGATAGAGGGTGCGGAGATGCCGGAGAGGTCTCAGAGAAAGGCAGAATATGCTCAAACAGGGTAGATGGAGGGGATTATGAGGGTATGGGGTATTCCAGACTTGGAGATCCATCAAAAGAGAGGCGATGCCATGTGGAAACCCTAGGTTCACCTGTCGAGGTAGATAGAGAAATCTACACCAGCGAAGCAGTGGATGGAGGAATGAGCGGGGAGGAAGTGGTCCAGATCGACACCTCCTCCAATGGATCCAGCATGTAATCAACAAGTTCCTCCTCCATGGCAGCAGTTAGGGTAAATGATGTCTTCTCTCTGTCCTCTAGACTCACCATTATCTGGTTATATCCAGAGAAAACATCAAGCATGAAAATTCTATTATCACCTGAAACCTTTTGGAGCAACTGGTCCATCTTGGATAATGGATAGTTGTCTTTTAAGGATGATTATTTAGGTTTCTGAAGTCTACACAAAGTTTGATTTCCCCATTATTCTTCCTGACATGAACTAAATTAGCTACCCAATCTGAGTTTCTTAGGGGAACAATTATTTGGGCATCAAGTAACTTCTTAAGTTCTTTCTCTATAGTAGGAAGCAAAACTGGATTAATTCTTCTTAGTTTTTGTTTGTAAGGTTTTTATGTAGGTTTCAGTGGAATTTTATGCTCTATGAGAGATGTGTCATAAGTTTTAAATTCAACATAAGACCAAGCAAAAATATCTTTATAATTTTTAAGAAGTTTTAGATATTTAGTTTTAACTTCAAGAGGTAGGGATGCACAAATTTTAACTTAATGTCTTCATATGTTCCAATGTTAGACTCTTCAATATCATCCTCAGCTGAAATTGACAGTGGATTTCTAGGGACATCATTTTGGTCAAATAGCTTATCTAAAGAGACTAGGCCTTTAGGAATGAAATTGTTTGATAGTTGGATAATATAATGATCAACCACTTTTGAATTTAAATCAGATTTTTCATATTATTTAGCAATTTCATTCATATCTGATTGATCTTATTCAATTTGTAACACATATAATTCATCAATGACTTGAAGAAAAGATTTAAGTTGTTCATCATCTTCAAATATTTTCCAATATTTTAAATTATCGGGAATGGAAGGCTTATATTTGACTCGGATTTGATATTACACTTGCATTTTAGCTGGGATTTTGAAATAGCTTGCAGAAACAGCTAAGAAATCTACACAAATGTTCTCATTTCTAGGGATGGCAGTGATATTGAATGCATGAAAGAAATTTTCCACTGGATCCCAAACTTCATTTCTGTAAGACCTAAGCCTAGGATGTTTTGTTTGGAAAAGATTCATAACCTGTTTAACTATGAATTCAGAATCACTGAAAACACTTAAATTTTGCACTTTGAGGATTTTGGCTAGCTCTAAACCTAGAAGGAAAGCTTCATACTCAGAAAAATTATTAGTGACATCAAAATACAACCTGCAAGATTGAGTTATGTTCTCTTTCTCTGGTGAAATTAAAACAACACCAGCTCAAGCTCCATCTTTAGAACAAGATCCATCGAAGTAAAGTTTCCAAATACCAATTTGAACGGATTTAGGAGTTTCAACCACATCTTCAATTTTAAGTTGAGAGTTTTGTGAATTATTTGAAGATAATTGGAAACAGCCAAAATCTTGATCAAATGCATAAATGGGATGATTTCTAGCTTGGTATTCTTTACAAACAGTATGAATAAATTTGACCTCTCTATACAGCCTAAGATTTTCTCCTCCATATACAGGAATTGTAGCGAAAGACATATCCATCTGAAGACTCCCTCCTAGTTTAGCAAAACAATATCTTAAAATAAGCATCCCAAAATTAGGCAGAATATCTGTGAATAAAATATCTAGGACTACACTTTTCACCGATATTTGGGCTAGGGTTACCACTAAGTCCTTTATATGTCCTAAACATGGTACTCTTTTAGAATCAAAAGTGTATATGTCATGATAAGATCGAGTGATTTCCATATTTAATTCATCCATAATAAACTTAGGCATAAGGTTATGTGACGCTCAAGAATCTAACATACAGTTATATAGAAATAAATCATGTGCTTTCAAAGTTACATAAAATGGTGGTGCTATTTCATCTATCATGTTAGAACTTGGACCAAAAACTACTGATGGTTTTTCATCTTGAAGGCTTATAACATCCCCTTCAGCATCTACACTTGATTTTTTAATCCATTTAGTGACTTTATTCCTATATCCATGATTCTTTGAAATTTATGACAATGGAATGGGAATCTTGACTCTCTCTAACTCTCTTTCAAAATTAAAAAGTCAAAACAATTCTATCAATTTGAGTAGTATTGTTTGGTTGATTCAAAGGTTGAATGCTAGTAGTTTAAGTTTCAGAAAATTTCACTTGTGGTTCAATTATGACAGGATCTTTAGGAGGCCTTCCAAGGCCTTCCCTTGGTCTTAAAGCATACCTTCCGTTAAGTTCAGCAATTAAAAATTCTAAAAAGGCTTGATATTTAGAGACTTGAGAATTTTCTTGATCCTATTGGGACATTTGATTTTGAGGGATAGGGATAATAGAAGTTTGAACATATGTATTGTCAAGGTTGTTAATATCTTTTGTGATTGAAATTGTATTATCATCAGGTTGTTGATCATCAATAAACAAAGGTGGTGGGATTTGCTAATCATTACTAGGTCTTTAAAGAATTTGTAATTGAGGAGCTTTCTTGAATTGACCTTGATTTTGTGTTTGCGGTCTAGCAATAGTTTGTTGAGCAACTCTAGATTGTGTTTCAATTTTAGAAATTCTATTTTCAAGAATCCTAATTAATGATGTAATTTCATCTATTTTTTTATCTTCATTTTTGGATTTAGAAGAAGAAGAAGCTTCATGATTAGCTTTCAATTTTATTTGGGCCTTTTCAGCTTTGGCTTTTAGCTTAGCTGAAGAATACCTATTTGCTTCAACCTCAATAGCGTTTGTTTGCATGTCTTCCAAGGTACGAGATGTTCTTTCCCTCAACATGAATTCAAAATCATATTCAAAGGCTTTGGAAAACCTAACCTTTACTGTTGCTACTGGTGGTTTACAATCAGGGGGCATCTTATGATAAATTTTGTTAAATATTTTAATGAAATAAGATATTGGTTCACCAAAATTTATTTTAAGTTCTTCAAATTCTGTTAAGAAATAAACAAGATACTTTTTCACAACCCCATTGATTCTTAAAAATAGTTGTTAATTCTTCCCAAGATCTAATGGAATTTACTGGTAATTGTCTAAACCAGATCCTAACATTTCCTTCTAGAGATTGCACAAACAATCTCATATATACATCTTCATGTTCTATGTTCATGTTATCAACAAAATCTAGAAATGCCACTAAATGATCTTCAACTGACAGGCCAGTTTCCTCATTGAATCTTGAAAAATGTTTCAAATATCCATTAGGAAAATCATTAAGTATGTTTGGAAGTAATAGGGCATCATATCTTGCTTGAAAAATAGGCCTAAAACCAGCCATAATTTGTGATGAAGATTAAGAAGATTCAGTGGAGGTAGACGTAGAAGATGAAGTAGTATAAGAAGGAGGTGAAGATGGAGGGGTAAAAGAAGGTGCAGGAAAAAGTGAAGTTGGAGATCTTCTTACAAATCTCAAAGGTGTACGAATGACCAACTTTTGGACCTCTTCTTATCCTTCTTTGTGTTCAAATAAAGGGTTTGAATAGAGAAAACAAATATATTATGATTGTGCAGAAGTGGACGGAAAATAATATGAGGTAGGAGATATGAAATCAGTTGGTTTGAATTTAGGTAGATATAAATCCAATTCTTGTTCTAATATATGGGATTCAGAAGGAACCTGAGGTAGTTTATAAGACTCTAATGAATGAACTAGAAAAGAAGATTAAAAATCAACTCCTTTGGATACCAATTCATGCACTCTAGGTGGTAGATCTTATGAATTTAAAGGAATAGGTCCAGATCTAAAAGGATTAGGAACTATAGTGGTCTCCTGTTGAGGAATGGAGAAGGGTTTTGATGTCTTCTTCTAGAAGAGGCTTGTCTTACCAGTATCTCTAGATCTGATAGAAGTAAAGAAATCTCATAATCAAAATGAGACCTATTATGTCTTGAAGGAGCTAGCTTGGGTTCAGTGAAGTTACCAGGTGAAATTGCTGACCTATTAGACCTTTATTCACCTTTAAAGGAATAGGAATATCGTTGTCCTAGGGAAAAATAAATCAATTTCGTATCCCCGACAACAGCACCAGTCTGATTTTTTCCTCTGAGATAATTTGGGTTAATTAATTATGCCAGAGCATCTATAATATTTTGTTTGTTTTAAGTTGGGGTTTTTGGATGACTGTTGAGTCCCAAATCTGCATCTTTCCTATACACCTTTCTAGACTTTTTCCATTTACCTGGACCTCCTAAGCTATCAATATCATTGCATATTAATCATAAAAGAGCATTTAAAGTGGTTTTTAACTATGTTTTGTGTCTGCTTTTTGAATTAGATTTTTGCTCATTTAGCTGCGGAATCTTGTCACTTTCCGCAGCTGCTGCAACTTTCCACAGCCATTTTATTAAATTCTATATTGCAGGTGTCTTCAGGAAAATCGAGCCACATGGGCAAGTTGGAAATGACATGGACATGGATCGAGTTCTATTGGCTCAGTCGAATTCACCTAAGAAGGTTGTGGTCAAAGGTGGTCAAGCGGTGGTCAACCGAAGATTCCCACGGTGACAAAACTCTGTTTTTCATCACGTGAAGACTTGCGTGGCCGTTTCTAAATCACGGGAGACATATCAACACCTGTAAATGGCTCCATAAGCCGAATCCAACGACCACTCTCCTCAGATTTAATCTTCACGACAGCCATGATGCTAGATTTCTGGACGTGATGGTTCACGTGTCTTGTATCAGTGCAGAATGTAGGAAATTATTTATGACATTCTTTGTTATAAATAATGCGTTCTCATACGCATAATAGTTAGCTGCTGTAATGTAATTTGCTGGATAGAAAGCCCACTGTGCCGTAACATTATTTCTTTGTTATGACTGCATTTTAAATATATGAGAAGACTCTGTTCATAAGCATAATTCATGTTTGATAGCTGCTTCCCGAGGATTGTGCAGAGGGCCCCTGCACACCCCGAGGTTTTGTGTATTATTGTATAGTTTCATGCTCCATTTCCTTACGTTCATTGTGCCATAGTCATTCACATGTATATATTATATTTCTTATGGTATTAACGTTTTGTTTCTGTTCATAATTTTTCATACTTTATACTGCTGTTAACTGATCAGTGTTTTTGTTCCAGATTATAGTAGGAAGCTCGGGCATTTGCACATAGTTTAAAATGACTAATGACATGGAATCAATCTTGTCCTTCTGCTGATTTCTTTTTCTTAGTTTTTTTTTTTAATTCCAGCACTGTTTTATTCATTTCAGTTCTGTACATTTGCTTTACTAGTTAGTTAGATATTAAATTGCTCATGTCATTATCAGTTACCTCCGAAAGCCATAGCGAGACTAATGGTGAGGGATTGAAGTATGAGTGTGTAGTTTGATATTAGTTTATTTTTCTGCAAATTATATATCAGATTGCTCAAGTTGTTTATGATTACCTCCGAAAGCCATAGCGAGACTAATGTTGAGGGGTCAGAATATGAGTTGATGTAATTTGATTTTAGCTTTACTTTGCTTGCAATCTTTGGATTTCTTTGAGTACAGTTTCTTTTGTGTTTAGACAGCAACAAGGGTAATGGGTTTCATATCAATAGTTCATTGTTTATTTAACTAGTATAGTGGCACATTTTCATTTTCTTTTAGGAATTAATTTTGTCCTTGTATGTTTCAAAATCCTTTTGAAGTTTGAAGTTTGGGAAATCATTATAAAGGACATCATTGCCTTGAACATTCATAACCATACTTGTCTTTTAGAATTTCCATCTCACATTAGGAAACCAACCAAAATAAATAAAAACCCAAAAACGAAAAAAAGTAAGAGATAGGTTATCTTGCACATATAGTGCGCCACACTTCGTCAGCTTACGAATCCCGGATTGAAAAATTAATGTAGCAATTTAGGACACACTAAATTGACCAAACATTTTGGCGCCGTTGCCGGGGAAGTGTAACTAGGTAGCCAATTTCTTAAAAATATATATATATATATATATAAGAAGGGAAAACTTGATAACTTCTTGAAGTATGCTCTCCTCTTGCACCTAGTGTGATCTGGAGGATCAGAAAAGAGAGTTATTGGTTCAGTAATTTCTTAAGTATGCTCTCTTCTTGCACCTAGTGTGACCTGGAAGATCAGAAAGAGAATTATTAGCCCAACTTTAAAAAATAAAAATACAAATGACATGCATAGAGCAAGAGATTCTAGGGGAAGGTTTATAGCTAAAGCCAAGAGTTCGATTTTCACAACTCCATATTCTTCAAGGCTTAGACAAGATTCACCACCATCTACCCCTAGCATTAAGATTCTTGGAATTCAAGGAGCAGTTGAATTAGAGGATTCTCCTGTACCACCTACTAAATCTCATTTAGAAGAGGACCCTTTCTTTACTTCTACAGGAGAGTATATTGTAATCAAAGAAGTAGAATCACCTGAAGAAGAAAAGGAAGAGACTCCCTCTCATCCTCCCTTGATAGAAGAACCAGAGGACTTTGAGGACTCTAAAGAAACTATCATGGCAGAGGAAATAATAGATGGATTTGGAGGTAGAGGTAGAGGTAGAGGAGGAGGAAACAATGGAGACAACAATGGTGAAGGTAATAATGGAAGGAATAGGGAAGGAGACAACTTGTTTGGATTCCCTATAGTTGATGAGGAAACTCATACAATGATGAAAAACATCTCACCATCTGTCCTCCCCAATTTTTATGGATTGCGAAGTGAGGATCCTGAAACATTTCTGTTTGAGTTTGAAGTCGTGTGCCGAACCTATGACTATATGGAAGACTCTCAAAAACTCAAACTGTTTCCTTCAAAATTGAAGGGAGCCGCTTTGAAATGGTTCATGGGATTAGCCACCCAATCTATTAGGACTTGGAATGATATGAAACAAACATTTTTGGATAGATACTTGGACTATTGCATGCCCACCAATCACAAGGATGAGGTATTCAAAATGGTGCAAAAAGAAGATGAAAATTTGGAAGATTTACTTGAAAGATTTCAATACAACTTAAAAAGAGCAAAGATGAGAAACTTAGATGAAGAAAATTTGAAAGCCCTTATATTAAAAGCCATCAGAGATGAATGGATAGATATTTTAAACATGATGGGGAAAGGAGACATTTCTCAACTTCCACTTCGTGACATAACAGAACTATGTGTCCATCTCTCAAGGGGAAAATCTAAAACGGGAAAAGGGCCTAGAGATCCTTCTCTTATCAGGGAAAACAAATCTGCAACTGGATCAGTAAGTAGGGCAGAGATTGGCAATATGCTTGATGAGTTCAAAACTGATATCTTAGGGAGCCTTAGTGAACAACTAGACACCCTTAAAATCCAAAACAAGCAGAAAGCAGAAACAGATGCTTTAGCCATCTTTTGTACGAAATGTAGGAAGAAACATGCTTTAAGGGAATGTCCCTTGGATGCAAAAGTTGTAGAAACATGTATGATTTTCTCAGAGAATCATGAGACCAAGGATTGTCCTTCAATTCCTGGACTCAAAGTTGTCTTTCAAGAAGATCCAAATTCAGTAGAATCTCTCTATTTTGTTGCAAGAAGACCTTGGCAGGGGCAACAAACTCAAGGGTTTAGCAACCCTATGAATCTTCAAACCCCACCAAATTGGAATCCTTGGCAACAACCTTGGCCCCAACCTCAAAATCCATATCAGTTATGGGCACAAGGTATGCAAAATCCTTATGGGAGATTTGCTCAATTTTATCAATATCCTCCATCTTTTCAAAATCAACAAGCTCCACAACTTCCAAACCCAAATCCACAACTTTCATTGCCATTTCCACAAAAACAACCTTCTTAACAAAATCCAAATTCTCAACTCATGCTTCCATACCAAAAAAAGACAAATCAACTTCCAGCTCAGCCATTGCCAAATCCTAACAATAAAAATCCTTAGAATACTTACATGATAGAAGGACAACAATTTCCTACCTATATGATTGTTCCTCTCAATGATGTACAACTCAGATCTGGTAGAGTTTTAGAAAAACCTTCTATAGATGTTCAAGAGCAAGATACCTCTGAGGAGGACTCTCTTAAAGTCAATGAGGGTTCTGAGGAAGCATCTCTTCAAAATTCAAACATTCAAAAAGAAAAAGAAAAATTAACACCCACAACTCCTATAGTTGAGCAACCTGCATCTTCATCTACACCTCCTTTTCCTGAAAGACTACAAATTGACAAGGGGGTGGAAAAACAAATCTTGTTGCCTAACTATGATTTTCTAGATGAATTGAAGAATGTTTGTATCAAGATTCCCTTGCCACAAGCCATTCGAGAGATTCCTATTCTAGCAAAAACCATAAAGGAGTTGAGTTTCAAAAGACCAGGAAGGAAACTAAAAGACACAAGAAGAATCCACCTGGTAGGAAAGATTGCAGATATCATGATGGGAAAAATTACCATCCGGAAGTATGTAGATCCAGGAAGTCCAATTGTCAAGACACATATAAATGGGATAGAAATTCCAAACACATTGATTGACTTAGGGGCTGCTATCAACATTATGAGTAGACAGACTATGGACCAGCTTAAACTTCCTAACCTTCTTTTTACACCTACTTTACTGCAACTTGCAGATCGATCAATTATTAAACCAAATGGTGTATTAGAAGATATTTCAGTCTCCTTAGATTCTTGGGAATATCCGGTAGATTTTATGATTTTGACTCCCAAGAGTAATCTAGGAGGGCACCCACTTATTTTAGGAAGACCTTGGCTAGCCACAGCTGATGCTTTTATTAGTTGTAGATCTGGGGACATGTACATTTCTAATGGTAATTCGATAAAGAAATTCAATTTGTATTCTCCAGCAAGAGCAATCACAGAAGTAGGAGACAATGAATGGGTTGATGATGAGGACACTATACAACCTGTCTTTACCATTTCTGAAATCAGTGAGGATAGTCAAATTCTGAACACATTAGAAAATTTTGAGACATCTTGAGAATATGACCCCACACAATTTCAGTTGGAATCTGACATAGAATATTTATCATCTAGACAAATGTCTCTTTACTCTATGGAAGAGTTTGGTAATTCTGCTATTGAGATTTTTCCAGAAAAAACATTGAATATCAACAAACATTTGGAGAAGTCACAACAAGAAGAACTAACCAGAATCTTGCAAAAACATTCTACTGCATTTGCATGGGAGTATATTGACATGAAAGGTATTGATCCTAAGACTTGCATCCATCATATCTATATTGAGGAAAACAGTAGACCAATCAGACAACCTCAAAGAAGGATGAATCCAAATCTTAGGAGATAGTGAAAGAAGAGCTCCAAAAACTACTCAATGTAAACTTCATTTATCCAATTTCAGATAGCCGATGGGTTTCTCCTTTGGTTATAGTACCTAAAAAGAATGGTAAATGGAGGGTATGCATTGATTACGGGGAATTGAACAAAGCAACTTTGAAGGATCACTTTCCTTTGCCTTTTATCGATCAGGTATTAGATACATTAGCAGGTAAAAAGTACTTTTCATTTTTGGATGGTTTAGTGGCTATAATCAAATTTAGGTAGCACCTGAAGATCAAGATAAGACCACATTTACTTGTCCATGGGGAACTTTTGCCTACCGAGTGCTTCCTTTTGGGTTATGTAATGCACCTGCAACATTCCAAAGAGCAGTACTAGGAATTTTTTCTGATCTAATCCATGATTGTGTAGAGGTTTATATGGATGATTTTACAATTTATGGTAATTCATTTGAAGAGGCATTAGAAAATTTGGAAAAAGTCCTTATAAGATGTAAAGAAACAAACCTTTCATTAAGCCATGAAAAATTCTTTATGATGTTTACTGAAGGTATTGTTTTGGGACATCATATTTCAGGAGATGGAATTAAGGTTGATAGATCAAAAGTTGAAGTCATCTCCAAGTTGCCTATTCCAAATTGTCAAAGAGATGTTAGAAGTTTTCTAGGATTTACTGGTTACTATAGAAGATTTATAGAAAACTTCATTAAAATAGCATCTCCACTCTTCAAATTGCTTACAAAAGACTGTGAATTTAAATGGGATCCTGATTGTCAATTAGCTTTTGAAACTTTGAAAACAAGAATATCTGAAGCACCTATCTTAAGAGGACCAAATTGGAAACTCCCTTTCCATATTTCTACAGATGCTTCAGATACAGCTCTAGGAGCTGTGTTGGGTCAAAAGGATTTAGTCCCATATGCCATTTACTATACCAGTAAAAATTTGACTCCCACTGAGTTGAACTATACTGTAACTGAAAAAGAGTTTTTAGCTGTTGTTCATGCAATCAATAAGTTTAGACATTATATAACAGGCTATGAAACTTTTATTCATACTGATCATTCTGCAATTAGATATCTAATGAACAAACCTATTACTAATGGCAGAATGACAAGATGGCTCCTACTTTTGCAGGAATTCAATATTACTGTGTTGGATAGACCAGGGAAACAAAATACAGTAGCTGATTTCTTGTCTAGAATTTAGAATTTTAAAGAAGATTCTCCTGTAGAGGATAAGTTTCCTGATGAATACTTGTTTGCAGTAACTATTAAGACCCCTTGGTATGTAGATATTGCTAACTATTTGGTTACAGGGAAACTGCCTCCACATTTATTTCCAAGTGAAAAAAGAAAAATTATTCAGGAGAGTTCAAAATATTCATGGATTTCTAATGAATTGTTTAAAACAGGGCCAGATCTTGTGATCAGAAGATGTGTCAGGGAAGATGAAATGCCTGATATTCTTAAGGCATGTCATGATGAACCATGCGGCGGACACTTTGCAGACAAAAGGACGACCTATAAAATCCTCTCTTTAGGATATTATTGGCCTTCCCTCTTCAAAGATGCAAAACAATATGTCAAAAAGTGTGACAGCTGCCAAAGAGTAGGGAAACCTACCCTTTCAAATGAAATTCCATTGCAACCACAGGTACTCATCAAACCCTTTGAAAAATGGGCTTTAGATTTCATAGGACCTATTAATCCACCATCTAAGCAAAAGAAGTATATATTGGTTTGTACTGATTATGTTACTAAATGGGTAGAAGCCAAGGCATTAGTATCTGCTACTGAAAATTTAGTTTTTAATTTTCTTTATGAGGATATTTTTACTCGCTTTGGTGTTCCAAGAGAAATTGTGACAGATCAGGGAAGCCAATTCACATCCAATCTGGTGGAGAAACTGATGGAAGAATACAAAATCAAGCACAGAAAATCTACTCCTTACCATCCGCAAGCAAATGGTCAAGTGGAGTCTGCAAACAAAGTTCTTGAAAATATCATCACCAAAACTGTTCATCTTCACAGAAGAGATTGGGTGGAAAGGCTTCCTGAAGCCTTGTGGGCCTACAGAACTACATGGAGAAATACAACAGGACATTCTCCCTATGAACTTGTTCATGGGAAAGAAGTCCTGCTCCCCATTGAGTTCCAAGTCAAAACCTTCAAGATAGCAGTTCAGTTGGGGATGGATCTATCAGAAGCCCAAAAGCATAGAATGGAGCAGTTGAATGAGCTAGATGAGACCAGACAAGAGGCAATTCTAAGAACTGATCTAGTTCAATATCAAAGAGCTAAATGGCATGAAAAATACATCAAAGAGAAGAAGTTTCAAGAAGGAGATTGGGCATTGCTATTTGACTCCAAGTTTAAAGATTTTAAAGGAAAATTTCAGACTCATTGGCTTGGGCCATATGGGATTGACAAGATCTTTAGCAATGGGCGGTAAGAATCAAGACCATTGATGAATTTCAAACTCCTCTTATTGTTAATGGCCACAGATTAAAGATCTATCATAAGCCACTCTCAAAAGAGGAATTTGTCAAAATGTTTCAAGATAATTCTACAATAAGGCTAGTGAAGAAGAATCCTTCTTCTCCACCAGCCTAGCCTTTGTTCTTTTTAGTTATTAAAAAAAAAAAAAAAAAAAAGTAAAAAGTATAAGCTTGAAAACCAATTACTGATTGGCAGTCTTATACAGAAAATGTAGGGTGAAAATCAGGAACACCTGACACCCTATAATTTCCAAAAAAAATAAAAAAAAATTCTCTCTCTTATTTCACAAAGTTTTATGACAACCCACTCCATTTCATTCCACTTCATTACACTCCACTTCATTTCATTTTACTCCATTTCATCTATTTAATTTCATTTCATCAATAAAATTTTCTTTCATGACCATTTTCATTCAGTCAGTTATCATCTATCCATCTCCATTCACCCAAATAATTACTGTGTCAGTTTCCGCAGTTGACACCAGTTTCCGCAGCCAGAAGCAGTTTCTGCAGCTACCACTCTGTTTTTCAAAAATTTACAGTCAGATGTTAGTTCAACAATCATGAAATCAAATTCAGGTATGAAGACATATTATGAAGACATGGGGCATTCAAAGACATCAATGAGGAGCAACTGATTGAAGACCAATGAAAAATGGCAAGAATTCCAAGGTATGAGTAAAAAATTATTTCAAATGGCATTCAAGCACATTTTTACATAGTTATAAACCATAGCTCCATTATATGCAATGATTGTGTTGATAACTCCGTAGCCATCCCACGATCTCTATACGATTCCCCCACAATCCTTGCATTCATTTCTAAACGACCTCATAATCAAGCTTCCGATCTTTATTAGTGTTCAGCTATACGTTGATACTCCACCTGTAGTTAAGAAACGTGGTTGATTTGACTACGGCTTCTCTTAGCCACACAAAATCCGTAGCCGTTGCATAAACGTGCTTGCATCTACTCTGCAGCCACCCAATTTTAAATATTTCCGGTTGCGTTTTACTCCCCCTACTATTCTATTGATCTCACGGCTGCATTTCCATCGTGCTCACATAAGCTTTCACCCCATTTTATTCTCTGTTCCGCTTCATTCCGTGTACCTATTCTCTGATATCCGCTTATAGTCACTGGCCTCCTTCACAAACCCTGATCATTTTTGCCGTTTTACCTCCGTTAAAACCCTCTTCACGCAGACAAGTTTTAAAGTACAGAAGAAAGGATGGGTCAGTTGTTGAGAACAGAACCAGAGGGACCCAAATTTATGGAAGGATACCCGCAAGTCAGAGATATATTGAAAAAGGCAAAGTGGCTTCGGTTTATTCAAAAGTTCAAAGGCTACCATAAGGAAGTAACAAAATCTTTTGCGAGGTCTTTCAACGGTCTGGAGGTGGAGATTGGGGACCTCAAATTTACAGTGACTGAGGCATCCATAGCAGCTGCTACAGAACTTCCTCAAGAAGGTGAACGCTGGTTCAAGAACAAGAGCATTAGTGATGAAGCCTGGAGAGTGATCCTACGTAACCCAGGTATGGATGTCACCATTTTTAAAAAGGGAATTCTTGTTCATGCTTTAAAAGAAGAGTGGGCCAGTTTACTATTAGTTATTCAAAAATTTATCACCTGTGAGGGACATTTTGGGTCAATGTACATGTATCATACCCGACTGTTGATGAATTTCCTAGACAACCAGGCCCTCAATCTGCCATACTTTTTATTAAACAGTTTGAAGAAGATGTCTGTAACCATCCAGAAGCATCTAGGGGACGTAGAACCACATTTGTATCACCATGGTCTTGTGAAAATTTTGGTAGAAAAACAATTAAAGGAGAAAAAGGACACTTGGGAACAGTTCTTAGTTAGAAATTTCTTTGAAGAACCTCAAGAAACTCCTGAAGGAAGTACATCAAAAAGAAGTAGAAGAAAGAGAACAAATGATAAAACTCAAAGCACTCCTACTAACACAGTTGAAAGAACTAGTAGAGAAGAAAGACTGTCTAAAAGGAGGAAGGAAGAGACCAAGGGTAAAAAGCCAACAAAATCAAAAGAGAAAAGAAGCATTGAGGCTGTGCATCAAACCCCTTCCTCAGAAGAAGATCATCAAGTGTTATCTGAGAGACTAGTTCACCTTCAGGAACAGTCATCTATGGCCAAAAAGAGTGGAAAAGAAAAACAAAAGGAAAAAGACAACAGTCCACAGTATGTAAGAAGAAGCAGCAGGCTTAAAGGAAAGTGGAAGAAAACACAAACAAAAGGACCTCATTTTATTGATTTGGGAGAAGTAACACCTGAACAAACTCCAGTTGGCCATAGTCCATCTCATTCTCAGCCAAACGTTGAACATAGTCCACCTAATTCTCATTCAAACGTTGAAGCTAGTCCTCAAGACGTTGACATGAGCCCTTTTCAGCCAGATTTTGAAATCAATTCTCCTCCACAGCATTTTGGGGATAGCCCAAGGAAAACGACACCTGAGATAGATCCAAAACAGCAAGAAGTGTATGATTACATAGAATCTTTAGAATGAGCAGCCACAGGTCCCAGCACTTCATCCACTCAGCCTCACACAGCACAAGAAGATCTAGTCCAATCGTTGAAACAAGAAATTTTTGAGTTGGAGGTTTTAAATAGACGTATTAAAAATGAAAATGAAGCATTAAAGGAGCAAAACAGATTGGACAAGATCATTCATGATAATACCATGCCACATTTGGGACTATGGCAGAAAAAGAACAGGAAATTGAAGAAGAAATGCCAGAAGTTAAGTAGAGCACTGATTAATATCAAATTCAGATGCTTGATGAAGAAACCCAGGATGTTAGCAGCACCAAGGAAGAGGAGAAGAGGACTGGATGTACTGGCAGAGGTATCAAGGCATATGAATTGAAGGAGGATGATCAAAATTTTGGTTGCATGAGGACATGCAACACCTTCACAGTGGGGGTATGTTGAGTCTCAAATCTGCATCTTTCTTATACACCTTTCTAGACTTTTTCCATTTACCTAGACCTCCTAAGCTATCAATATCATTGCATATTAATCATAAAAGAGCATTTAAAGTGGTTTTTAACTATGTTTTGTGTCTGTTGTTTGAATTAGATTTTTGCTCATTGAGCTGCGGAATCTTGTCACTTTCCGCAACTGCTTCAACTTTCCGCAGCCATTTTGTTAAAGTCTATATTGCAGGTGTCTTCAGGCAAATCAAGCCACATGGGCAAGTTGGAAATGACATGGATATGTATTATGGACCGAGTCCTATTGGCTCAGTCGAATTCACCAAAGAAGGCCGTGGTCAAAGGTAGTCAAGCGGTGGTCAACTTAAGAGTCCTACGGTGATAGAACTCCGTTTTTCACCACGTGAAGACTTGCGTGGCCGTTCCTAAATCTCAGGGGACATATCAACACCTGTGAACTGCTCCATAAGCCGAATCCAACGACCACCCTCCATAGATTTAATCTTCACGGCAGCCATAATGCTAGATTTCTGGACGTGGTTGTTCACGTGTCTTTTATCAGCGCAGATTGTAGGAAATTAGTTATGTCTTCCTCTGTTATAAATAATGCGTTCTCATACGCATAGTAGTTAGCTGGTGTAATGTAATTTTGGCTGTCAAGAAAGCCCACTGTGCCGTGATATTATTTCCTTGTTATGACTGCGTTTTGAATACATGAGAAGACTCTGTTCATAAGCATAATTCGTGTTTGATAGCTATTCCCCGAGGATTGTGCAGAGGGCCCCTGCACAAGCTGAGGTTTTGTTCATTGCTGTATAGTTTCATGCTTTATTTCCTTACGTTCATTATACCATAGTCATTCACATGTATATATCACATCTCTTATGGTATTAACGTTTTATTCATGTTCATAATTTTTCATGCTTTATACTACTGTTAACTGATCAGTGTCTTTGTTCCAGATTACAATAGGCAGCCCGGGCATTTGCACATAGTTTTAAAATGACTAATGACATGGAATCAGTCTTGTCCTTCTGCTGATTTATTTTTCTTAGCTTTTAATTCCAGCACTGTTTTATTTATTTCAGTTTTGTACATTTGCTTTATTAGTTAGATTAGATATTAAATTACTCATGTCATTATCAGTTACCTCCGAAAGCCATAGCGAGACTAATGGTGAAGGATTGAAGTATGAGTGTGTAGTTTGATATTAGTTTATTTTTCTGCAAATTAGATATCAGATTGCTCAAGTTGTTTATGATTACCTCCGAAAGCCATAGCGAGACTAATGGTGAGGGGTCAGAATATGAGTTGATGTAATTTGATTTTTGTTTTACTTTACTTGCAATCTTTTCTTTGAGTACAGTTTCTTTTGTGTTTAGATAGCAGCAAGGGTAATGGTTTTCATGATCAATAGTTCACTGTTTGTTTAACTAGAATAGTGGCACATTTTCATTTCCTTTTAGGAATTAATTTTGTCATTGTATGTTTCAAAATCATTTTGAAGTTTGAAGTTTGGGAAATCATTATAAAGGACATCATTGCCTTGAACAATCATAACCATACTTGTCTTTTAGAATTTCTATCTCACATTAGGAAACCAACCAAGATAAATAAAAAAAACCAAAAACGACAAAAAGTAAGAGATAGGTTATCTTGCACATATAGTGCGCCACACTTCGTCAACTTACGAATCCCGGATTGACAAATTAATGTAGCAATTTAGGACACGCTAAATTGACCAAACAATGACTAAGGTATAAAGCAATTACATACAGATGTGCTTAAACTTTAGATAGTAGTAATCAATAAGGAAAGGGTTGTTGCTTTACTTTAAACGGTGATTTGAGATTGCAGGTATGAAAGCATAAATGTAAGAAAATATGATTAATTAAACATTCAAATTGAATGTTTAATAATCATAAGTGTGAAAGACTATTAAACAATGTTTAACAACATAACAAAACATATTTAACATTATGAAGATGTTGATAATTAATTGATGTAGAGGGAATTATATAAACATACAATTCAATAAGTCATTCTCTAATATAGATAATAACTTTAGGGGATTTAAGATCGACTTAAATACAACTTTTTCTTACCTAATTATCTTCATAAACATTAAACATATGCATAAAATAATATGTAATGAAAACTGTAAAAATTACAAGAGAACAAACTGATTGAAACAAATCCAGAATCCTTTTATTATCATCAATGATCAAAGCTCATACACTTTTTCTTACAAAATTCTCATCCAAGGGTGCAACCCTTAATAACTCGAATGGAGAGTTATTTATACTAATTTCTATGACTTAGAAATATCTAAAACTGATTACAATAATAGTATCAAATAATAGGAAAACAAAACAGATAAGTGATCTATCACTGTTTTTTAGGAAACAGTTGGTGATGTGGCCCAAAAATGTTGTTATGATGGCATGCTGTTGGAGTCATAAATTACTCGATTGTTACATAGCTTTTCTCATATTTCTTCACTTGGAATCTCTATATTTACCACCGTTCTGAACACTTCATCCACCTCTGTGTATCTTTCAAAATTTTGTCTTGTTGAGAAATAGATGTTTGATTTCATGTTTTATAACTAAATCAAACTCCAAAGCTTCAAGAAAGGCTTTGCCTGTTATATGTCCTTTAATCCTTGCAAACTTTGCTTTATCAATTGCAATGGTATACAAATTTTTGCAATATTCCTCTAGATTAACTAGTTTCTCATTTGGAGCTACCAATCCAGGCAACCCCTTCTGATTCAACACATTAAACTTTGAATGAAACCTCTGGACAACAATGTCCAAGGTTTGACATTTTGTCCCCAACTGATTTAGTAAATTCTTCTTTTACAAAACCTTTTTGATCTCCAGGATTGTGGTTGTTCTGTCTACAATATTTATCTGCTCTAACTCTTCTCTGCTCTTTGAATTGAGCACCTTTATCATATCTGATGCTTCTGCTGGTTTAGTCTCGAGTGTTGTTTTTTCCTTTTCTATGACTCCTCTACATCTGGTAATCAACTCTTGCTGTTCAAAAATGATCTGTATGGATGACCATACATCTGTCATTGATTTACTAATCATTTCCCATATACTTTTATTGGCTTGGGCCAAGGTGTCCGCCATTAACAATTCACTTTCTAACTTCATAATATTAAGTCCCAACCTATGAGACTTTTGCATTTCCTCCATGTACAAAGTGTCATTTTTAATCTTCTGTGTTTCTAAATCCTTAAATTTTTCTTACAACTTCTCATCTTCATGTTTTTGTATGGCCAATTCTTGTGCTATTCTTACTGGATCACCTATTGTTGATGTAGATTCAATAATTGTTGATGAAGAACTAGGTTCTATACCTGCAACTGCTATAGGAACTGTTGTAACTAGAATCATAATAATCTGAGTTGATTCTTTCTCCTTGGGAAGTCCTTCAATCTGCTCCTCCATCTTTTTAATTTGAATATTTTGCTCAATGATTAACTTGAGCATCTCTTTTATGTTTTGTTCACTTTCTTCAATCTCTTTTGTCTGTGGTTCTTCTGTAGAAGGCAGCTTAATTTGTTTTTGGAGAGCTGCAATGATTGCATTTTTCTTCTTGGGGATTTCTTTACAACCTTACAATATTTTGGATCATATCCAATTTTAACCACCAGGCCTTCTAAATACTTTAGTTTGTTGTCCTTAGCTAAAGAAGATAATTTATCAATTTTAAGTTGATATTGTGTTAGTGTCAGTCTTTGCATCCCTTCAGCATTGATCAAATGGACTCTTATCATGTTTTGTTAGGGTCCCATAGTCAAATTTTTGTCATTTCATTAGGTCTTCAAGAAAAAATTTGGTCATTGGGTATTAGGTTTAGGACTATTTTCCACTCCTTCCAAAATTTTTAAATTGTTGGTCCATGTCATCACTCAGCTAAGTGTACCATCATTCATATATTTTAATCATTATTTCAGTCACCATCACCATGATTTCATTCAGTTTCGTGTCTCCATTAGGTCATTAGGGTTTCAAGGTCACCAAATCTCTCATTTCATGCATAAAATCCGACAATTGGAGTGGTAATAGCCAATTTTCTTCAATAAATTTTGATTTGAAAAATGTAATTCTATGTTTATATATGTAATAATTACTTCATGTTATTAAAACCTGCAGTTAAAGGTTTCAAAAAGATTCAATGTTCCAAAGAAATGGCCAAAATATAGTCGCTACAAGAGAGTTGCTATTCTTTTGGAGTAATCTTGGGAACAATGCATTTTCTTTGTCATAGAGTGTCCAAATGACCTTCTTGATGCATAAAATGATAACTAGACAGAAATATATTTCCAATGAGCTATCATGAGCTCAATTTGGAGTTCAATAAGGCCTCCAAGCGTGGTTTGCAATCTCACGCTGCGTTTTTCGTCAGCCATGCTGTGTTTTTTGACTAGTCTTGGGAGAATTGATTTTTGAGGGGCTATACTTGATCATTTTCATTTCTTGAGGGGTCCATTGTGTAGAAGGCAAAGATATATTTCAAATGACCTATCATGAGCTCAATTTGGAGTTCAAGAAGGCCTCCACAAGTGGTCTGCAATCTCACACTGCACTTTTCTCAGGGACGCGCTGCACTTTTTCCAGTTTTCCTGTTATCTTTAGAATTTCAAGTTTTTCTCAGTTGGTTGACAAATTTCATGAAATCTGACTGATGTAAATTTGTAAATAAAACATAATTATGTCTATTATAGTTACTAAATGTAGATACATCAAGTAAAATTTGTATTTTTGGGTCAAGTGAATCAGTTTCACCAGAAAAAGGGAAAGTTTGTTTACCTCCCTAGTCATTGGGATTCTAGTTGAGGATTTTGGGGAACAACTCCACAAGTCACGGATTCGACCCCTGAGAGTGGGAGAAGTTTTTTTTGGTCTATATCTTTCATTTTCTTTGTCATTGCAATGGTTTGATGCTGTGTAATTGAGCTTTACAACACTAGTGTATTTCAGTGATTTTGGCAGGAACTAATAGACATAGTTTACAACTATTGTGGTGGGATTCATGTGGTATGTGTTTTAGTAGTGTTTATCCTTCTGTTTTCATATGTTTGAAATTATTTTACCTTCCATATTCATGTCCATTTCTTATGCGATTGATTTCTAAGTTGATAAGAAGAATTCATTATTTTGATGCTCTGTTTTTGGAGAAGTTATCATAGTTATGTTCACTTTCTTATGATATATACGAATTCATAATTCCTATGTTCGTTTTGAAACCCTATCAGTCTATCACACTCTACAAGTCTGATTTTCAGTGCCTTGACCTAATTTACCATCCAACACCAAATCCAAATCAATGGAAAACCCTAGAGCCTACTATACCTAGCCTAAAATCCTCATTATATAGTCAATTTGACTATGATCCTATTGAAAGAGCTCTCTCAGCCTAGTAGGGCTAGCTACTAGGTCAAAGTGGTATGTGGTTACCTTTGTTGGTCTCCTTCTTAGCTTTCGGAGATCCGGTGGAGTGATAACAGATTCTACATTAGATAAAGCAGTTCTAAGCTTAGATAATGACATGGCCGTAGTAGTCATGGTGGAGAACAACATCTCACCAGACTGTCTGTGCATATCCATTTGATCTATTGGATGAATTTGATTAGTATAAAATGAAAATATGGTCTTCTTGTAATCTGATGGAGACTTTGGAAAAGGAACCTGAGCTTGTAAGAAAGCCATTTGCATTATGTATTTTTCAATGTCAAAAGCAAAGAGAAGTCTATGTTGTGAGGTGGAGGTATGCTTCGAGAATTGATTGTAGACATTTGACTTTGGTGTCTCATTCTTCTGCTTTATCTCCAAAAACTTTGAGAAAATATTCTAATCATTAGGTGAGTTGGTTCCAACAATTTGAATGATCTCTAGAGGCCCTTGAGAAGGTGAAAATGTTGTAGGAGTAGTAGGAACACTTGTTGCTACTGATGTGGACACCTCTGGATCTCGAAGATCAATAATTTCTGGTTGCTTTTGATTCTCCTCAGTAGAGACTGACAAGTTACTCTTCTCTTTCTTTTGTTGAATTATAAATTCCTTGACCAGCTCCATAATAGATGAATTTTCTTCCCTTGTCCTTTTCTACTGTTTACTTTCAGCAATTGGAGTCTGCAAAGTAAAAGTTGACAAGATCTGTTCTTCTGCTTCCTGAAGTGTATTCTCTGCCCACTGCTCCTGATTCATGAATTTCTCGATTTATGGCCTTGGAGTATGATTGTAAGGAGTTGTTTTTAATTCAACCCTTAGATGTGAAATGATGCCAAAGGGGTCATAAGACCACATGAATTTGGGCTGAAAATTCATGTTCTTTAAATGTGTATCTGCCTCAATACCAGATGATATGGTGTTGCAGATGAAAGAACCAATTTTAGATTTAATATTAAATTGTGACTTTATTTTTCCCGAGACAAAGTGAAGTTCATCCATGTTCATCATCTGCCCAATATATTCCAAAGAGAAAATTCTCATTGGAACATACTTTGGCAGATTATATGGTGCTATCTCACAACCATATATCCTTATTTATGTATAATTTTGGTACAAATACTAGCCACCACTCTTAACTTGATCACTTAAATGCAAGATACTTTTGATATATTCACTAATTCTAGACTCAGTCTGGATGCTGAGAAGTTGTGCTACTAGATGTATAAATGTGACAATGAAGTTTGAGAAGGCGAATTTTGCTGAAACAGATCTGACCATCTCTGTCCAATGGATGACTGATTGGTTGACCCCCTGTTCATCTTGTTTGTTGAGTGTGACTGGAAATGAATATCCTTGCTTAAACAAAAACATGTATACAAGTACAAAGGTGTACTTGAACATCCCTTGTGTTGTTGAATTCATAAGATGCTCATGCATATTATCAGCCAAAGATTGATTGTAATTATACATGAAAGCAGGCTGTTGATCCTTATAAAAAATAGAAAATAATCCAAGGATGTATTCATCAACTGTTTTATCATCTGGATAACCTAATAGACAAGACAATATGGAGATGATTTGTCTAGTGGCTTCAGGGAACATTGAATATGGATAGGGTGGATTTCTTTTGGGTACTTAAACATCATCTGGTAAAAATGTCTCAAAAAACCGAGCTTTCTGGGATAAAGTCAGCTTATGGTACAACTCCATAAGGAATTCTTGGGAAAATAGGCTCAAGGAATCAGACTAGGTAATTAGAAGCATGTTGTTGATGGTTTCAGTAGTAAGGGATATCATAATGTCACCATTCTGAGCCATTACTGCTCTTTTGACAATATCGTATCTGGTTTGGCACCAGATAACCAAGCCTAGAAAATCATAGGTTTTTGGAAAACAGAAAAGGGGAGAAGAGATTCCCACAATTTAATCTGATCTTTCTTATAAAGATAATTTTTCTTCAACCACAGGTGTAGTTCATGAAACTTGAACTTGCACTTTGTGTCAACAATCTTATAGTATGAATCTGCAAGTGGAATTTTGTCGAGGTCAATTAGGGTGGAAATGGAAGGGTTATCCTCTGAAACTGGTTTCCTGGTCTTTCCTTTAGGGACCATGTTGATAGAGGAAAGGAAAATAAAAGGGAAAAATATGACAGAGGGAAAGGAATGAATATCCTCTGCGAAAATGACAACAACTACTAAAATCAATGTGCAATAATCTCTGTATACCTGCAAAACAATAAATGATTAAGAAAAAAGTGGTAAACTGGTGGACTTGGGGTTTATTTATATAGCTGAGAAAGTGATATGGTAACCGTTTTACAGTATGACTGTAGCAGTTAAATGCTAACGACATGGGAGCGTAGTGGGAAAACGGCTACAAAACGGCCTGGGAGCAGGATCAATAACTGGCCAATAAGATGTAATAGTAAGGGTGTGGTGGCAACATACAGGTGAGGTGGTAGCATATGATTGGATGTTAAAAAACAGTCGAAGCGTGGGGTTATTTGACCATTGGCGGGAGAAAAAACCACATGTGAGGGAAAAGCAAATTTCTTAGGGGGGGTGGTAGGAGATGGTTTATGGTTTTACGCGAGGGGGATGCAAAGTGATGTGAGGGTGACACATAAGGTGGAGCCCATCGTCCATGAAACCACTTTTTGGACCCCCCTCCCCTCGTTAATGGGAAATGGACAAGGGGGGTGCGAAAAGCCTCCCCGCCATTGATCTAGGAAGGGAAGAGATCTGCTGTCGGAAGATGCCCGATCAATATTACAAAACGAAAAATCACTTTTGTCTCTAGCGACCATATAATAAAAACATGTGAAGGTCATTATAATAAAGTACATGTCGATTATTTAAACACAGATTAATGCTTAATGAAGCAGATTAATAATTTATGATTGATTGGCGACTGAGGGCCGCTGTTGTGTGAGGTTTTGTCTACGCCGCGAGCCTGGACCTCATGCTAGGGTTCCCTCGCTCCCATGGAGGTGTTGGGAATGCTCCAGGTGCCTCCCCCTCCTCCTCCTCCACCATCTGCGGTAGACGCTTTCAATATGTTGCCGACATCCCTGCCAAAGAAGAAGAAATGCGAAGTGACAAAGTTTGTGAAGTAGCTAGACGATATCCCTGAAATATCTCTTCCCCCAGAGGGACTGATCCAGGTTGCTCTATCCCTGGTAGATCGTGCTCTTGTAGGTCAGTTCATAGGGCTCCGGCCCTCTCCAAAATCCACAGAGAACTGGCTCGTCAAGAACTGGGCGCCATTGATAAAAAAAAATGTAACCTCTTATTTCTTGGGGATAGGTTACTTCTTGTTCGAATTCACTTCAAAAGAGGACAAAGATCTGATCTTCCGAAATGGCCCCTACTTCATGGGCCCTTAGGGCCTGTACCTTAACAAGTGGACGCAAAATTTCAACCCTGCAGTCGATGTTCCCACTGCGGTTCCAGTGTGGGTAAGGCTCCCTAACCTTCTAGTCCATTGTTGGAACTGGGATTCATTGAAGCACATAGGAAATGCCCTTGGTAAATTTATAGACCGGGCGAACAACAAGGATCAATACGACTGCTCCAGAATCTACATGGAGGTAGATCTAGAGGTGGGTCTCCCAGAGGTCATAAAAATCAATGTCAGCAGTTGGACCCATGTGAAAAAACTAGATTACGAGCAGCTGCCCTTCAAATTCCTGAAATTGCATGTTTATGGACACTTTGCTAGAGGTTGTCCGACCAATTGGGTGGCAGAGAAAGGGAAGGAGGAGGGCTAAAATCAGGTCAAGCATACCAAGACCTCCCATAAGAAGCCTGCCTCAAATGGCAAAGGTCCTTAGCCGGTCCCTGCCCAGAAAACCCCTCCCTTGATGGGACAAGAAAACAAATTTGGGCCTCTAAGCTCGGAAATAGAGGAAACCTAGGAGGTTGAGATTGAAAAGGTAAAATCCCTAACCAAAGGTACCCCCTCCGCCTCGACCAAAGGTGGAAGTGCCGTAGAGAGCTCTAAAGAAAAACTCTCAGAAGCTGAGGAGGAAGATCAAGAATCGGAGGAATTAGAGGAGGAAAGAGAAATAGGAGACTCTCAAACCTTTGCCAGAAGATCCACAAGAGGCCACAAGACTGTTCGGGAAAAGAGAGAGCAGGAAACGTACAAAGGCAAGCTTCAAGGCAGCCAATCGACCCTTGAGAAGCTTTTGGCAAAAACTCCGAAGATGACGAGACACCAGACTCAAGGCTCCAAAGGAGCCCATCATAATAAAAGTAAATGATGAAGGTCGTCTCCTGGAATTGTAGGGGTATGGGGAGCAGAGCCAAGGAAGAAGCCATAAGAAACTTAATAAGGATAGAATCCCCTGAAATACTTCTCATCTAGGAGACCAAAACGGAGGACACAGTTTTCCTTCAAGCAAGCAAGAAATTCTAGAATAAAAGTGGAGCGCAAGCAATCTCTGCCCGTGGAGCCTCGGGAGGGCTTGGCTTCCTCTTGAATGCTAATAAGTTCTCGATAGTCTCTGAGACTCTAAACACCCACTGGTTGTTTTAAAAAATGCAGCATCTCATCACAAAAGAGATCATATGTCTCTTTAATGTGTATGTCCCAGTCAATGCCAGGGAGAAAAAGGCCTAATGTGATTCCATAAGAAACTTGGCAGATCTAGTGAACCTAGATAATATCGTCATTGTTGGTGACCTCAACCTCACTCTTCTCTCGGCAGAAAAGAGAGGAGGCAGCATCATAACGGATCCGGCAAGGGAATGGGCGGAGGATCTTATGCAGGACTAGGACCTGCTAGACATCGAGCCCTCTTTTGGTAAGTACACTTGGTCAAATAAAAGAGTTGGTCCAGGTCATATTGCTGCAAGATTAGATAGATTTTTTTTTCAAAGTTCCTTCCTCCTTCTAGGATTAGAGGATAGAATGCATATTCTCCCTTTCAACGTCTCTTATCACAAACCCATCAAGCTTGAGTTGTTGGCACATCTTGATCTTGGTTCAATCCCATTCATATTCAACCCTCTTTGGGTCAAAGAGCCGGACTTCATGCTCATGGTCAAGGAAAGCTGGAAGGTGCCAGTCAAGGGCTCCCATTTTTTTGTTTGGGAAGAAAAACTCAAAAGAGAAAGCTGCACTGAAAAGCTGGGCCAAGACTCTGGCCAATCTTGCAACCGAAAGGAAAAAAGTCCAAAGCACGTTAGAACTCCACCATTTGCACTCAGAAGATGTTGAAGTAACAAGAGAGGCCCTGGACCAAGATGTAGAAATTATATGCACTAAGCATGCATATGTCCTAGATCCACCTGATCTCACACTATTTAACTTTATGCAAGATATTGAATCTATTCCACTTGTTAATAGCGGAAAAATTAATTGCACACACATGTGAAGCATAAACAAAAATAATCAATCGCACATAACACAGTTTTTAACCGGGAAAGCCTGAAGCTGAAAACCCAAACTATATATTATGTAACATGGAGATCATATGACAATATCATACACAACATACAAAGCTTATCACAAGGTCTCAGTATAGTACAATCGTCATACACTAATCAGGACCAATATTGCAAATCCATGCATCAATCTTTGCCTCCTGCTAGCCTACCTCCTTCTGCACTTGATCTGCTAAAGCTTTAGCTGTGAGAATGAATTTGAATTACCGCGAGCTTGGCTGCATAATCCTCATTGGCAACTCCAATGTATATGTAGATGTAATTCATGCATCACTATAATCACAACAGATAGTCTATCTTGCCCTTTCACCTATCTCTCCATTGGGTCTCCACTGTATCTGACATGCACTGTAGTTAAC
This sequence comes from Pinus albicaulis, assembly GCA_034641835.2. Taxonomy (NCBI): domain Eukaryota; kingdom Viridiplantae; phylum Streptophyta; class Pinopsida; order Pinales; family Pinaceae; genus Pinus; species Pinus albicaulis. The sequence goes on along the minus strand of CM076572.1, from coordinate 1,213,768,943 downwards.
TGCTGTATTGTTCAGTTGATTAATGAGTTATTATTTTGTGAATTAATTAACTAATTAATTCACTCCCTCTCACTAGTGTATCGATCGGTTAGACTAGATACAACTAGCTCAACTAAGTCTAGCGAGTTCTGGCCAGATAAACTCCCATAACTACTTCTTCAGAAATTTGTGTCATAACTCTGCTTATCGACATCTAGCGAGTCCTCCATGCATTAGCTCCAGTAAACCCTTGGGAATTGTGTAATTCCCTTAATCCACTGATGTGCCACATCTTTGCACTAAAACAAAGTGCTCCAAGAGAATAAGTTGTTGTTTAGTGTCTGATTATTATTAAGAGCTAATAATAATCGACATGCATCTATTTTTAGATCAACGATCTATAAATAGACTTCGCCCAATATTTTAAAAATAGAATTTCATCTATTTTTCCAACTTGATCAACCATCCAAAAATAGCATCCTGCAACTTCTCAAATATGATCATCATGTCTAAAAATAGACTTGCGCCAAAAATAGCCTGTGGGCCCACTTAGTGAAGGCGACTCTTTTCACTAAGCTCATCATCTTGTTGAATCTCAACACAAGAGGCTCATCTTCAGCAGAAATTTCACAAGGCATGCTTGGCCGAGGAAGAATACTGGAGGCAAAAATCTCGGAGTCTCTGGCTCAAAGCAGGGGACAGGAACTCCTCCCTCTTTCATAAGCAAGCCCAAGCAAGGAAATGCTCAAATTCCATCTCTGAAATTGAGGATGAGAACACCATTCACAAGGACAATGCAAGCATCAAAAGGGAAACCTTCCTTCATTTTAAAATTCAGTATAGTGAGGAAAAGGAAATGGGCCAGACCTATAAACTTCTGGAAGTGGTCCCCCTCTTGATTACAACTAAGATGAATCAACTGCTACAAGCAAAATTCACCAAAAATGAAGTCAAGGATGCCCTCTTTGATATGGACCCCGACAAAGCCCCAAGCCTGGATGGATTTACAGCTGGATCCCTCCAATCCTGTTGGAAGATTCTGGAAAAGGACTTCTTTAAAATGATATAAAAATCCCAAGTCTGTCAGAAAATTAGAGGCATTACTAACTTGGCCTTCCTAGCCCTCATCCCTAAGGAGAAAGGTGCCAACACCTTTAACAGATTTTTCCGATCTCTTTGTGTAACATTGGGTACAAAGTGATCACCAAAGTGATAGCCAATAGATTGAGGAACATTCTCCCCAAAATCGTTCCGAAGAATCAAGGAGGCTTCATCCATGGTAGGCAGATTGTAGACAACTTCATCTTAGTCCAAGAGGCGATCCACTCAAGTTTGCATCGAAACGAAAAAGGTATGGTTGTCAAGCTCGATCTATCAAATGATTTTGACCGAATTAGACACAGTTTTTTGTTGGCTGTTTTTCATAAGCTTGGGTTTGGATCGAGCTTTATAAACTGGATTCGGGCTTGTATCTCAGAGCCCTGGATTGCTCCCCTGGTGAATGGCAGGACTGCTGACTTCTTTAAAGTCTCTAGAGGACTTAGGTAGGGGTGTCCTCTTTCACCCATCCTATTCATTCTTCAAGCTTCTGTCCTCAGCTTTTACCTTGATAAGAAGCAACAATATCATGAGATCATTGGGCTAAATATAGAAAGAGGGGTTAAAAACATTAATCATGCCCTTTTTGCCGATGACACTTTCTTGCTGGGTGCTGCTACTGTGCTTTCGGCTGCTAGATTCAAAGGCGTGCTCGACGAATTTTGTGAGGATTCTGGCAATAAACTAAACAATGGAAAATGCCACATTTACTATTGGAACATCTCATCATCCTTTCTCAATTCTATCTCCAGATGCTTTGGGTTTGCTGCCTCCTCATCTTGGTCTTCATTCAAGTATCTTGGACTTCCTATCTTCCTTAAGAGGGCCTTCAGCAAAGATTGGCTTCCCCAATTAGAGAAATTCAAGAACAAAATGTAGGCCTGGGGATTCTCCAGGCTCAATATTGCAGGCAAGACGGTGCTCATCAAAGCTGTGCTCAATAGCCTCCCCTTATTTCAATTCTCTGTCCTTCTAGCTCCTGTTGGCATCCTTAGGAAGATGGAGGACTACATTCGCCAATTTTTTTGGAAGGGAGGTAAGCAGAATGAGAAAAAAATACCTAATCCTAATGATGTGATTAATATGAAAGACATTTCTATCTATGCTATGGATCACAAAAGTATTAGATCTAACAAAAAAATACCTCTCGTCAATTGGGAAACAGTCTCCAAACCTCTGATGGAGGGGGGATTGAACTTTAAAAATCTCTGCACCCAAAATATAGCTATGGGAGCGAAAATTTTATGGAGAGTCATTGCCCCCAATCTTGGCTGGGCGCAGCTGGCACTGTGGAAGAAATACTTCAAAGGCCAGAGAACTAGATGCTTGGAAAATCCCCTCCCCCAAATCAAATCGTCCTTCCTCAATCTATGTGCTAAATCCGTCCCTTCGATAAATTTCAGGCATTCTGTATACTTGGAAATGGTAAAAGCATCAATTTGTGGAACGATCGTATTATGAGTAAAGCCCCTCTCACGGAATGTAGCTCCCTGCAATCGCTGCGTCTGTGGTTGGACGATGCTGGTTATAAAATGCTGTGGGACCTCTCCTTATGGAACGGACTAAGCTGGACGAGTTGGAAGTAAATTCAGGTGCCCCCAAAACTCCAGAACGACTGCGCTATGCTCTTTTCTCTGCTACATGGTATGGCCCCCATTCATGTGAGGAGGAAGGACACTTGTGGCTGGGGATCGATGATTGGGGGATTCTCTGTGGCGCAGGGATACGTTAAGTTGCTGGAGCAGCCTTTCGTTCCATCGTATCCTGCACCATGGAAGGGGATTTGGAAAACCTCCTCCATCCCGAAAATTGACTACTTTCGCTGGCTTTTGTGACACAGAAAAATCTTGACAGACGACAGATTGCAGAAGAAGGGATTTTATGGCCCTTCTAGGTGCATTTTTTGCAGAGAAAATGTTAGAGTGCGCCCGCCATCTTGTGCTGGAGTGCAAATTTGCATTACAAATCTGGCATGAGCTCTTAGGCACTTGGAGATCTAACTTTGTTCTCCCCAGCTCCATTTCTGAGTTGTTTGCAAATTGGTTGCCCAGATATCCTGGTCCCTTTCCATAAAAAAAAATAATCAAAGTTGCCTGGACCTCCCTCCCAAAAATCATTAGCTGGAAGATTTGGCTTGAGAGAAACAAAAGGATTTTCAGAAATAAAGAGCAGGATGTCAAGTATGTTGTGATCAAGATTAAATGCCAAATGAAAGAATGCCTGGCGGATCAAACGGATGACTCAAACTTATGCTAGCAAGACATTGATTGGGGTGCCTCAATTGATCTTCAATTCCAAAAAGCTGTAAGTATAATCATCCTTCCCAAAGAGTGGCAAATAAGAGAAAATGAGGAAGATTTCCATGACTGGTTCTCCAAGCAATCAAGACACTCTCGCTTCTTTGATGGGGCAGCCAAGGAAAATCCAGGAAACGCTGGTGCAGGAGGAGTCATAAAGAATTTAGAAGGCAGTATTATTCATAGCTTTGCCCGGGGCCTGGGCCATTCTTCCAGCATTCAATTTGAAGCGATGGCTCTCCTCCAAGGTCTCAAGTATCTCAAAGACTTGGGCACCAGGGAGGCAAATGTATTTGGGGACTCTCAGGCTATTATCAAAACCATAGTGATAAATTCTGCTCCGTTAGATTTAAGATTTGCAAGGCTGATCTCAAGAATCGAAGTTTTGGCTAAAACCTTTCAAAATTTGAAATTTTTCCATGTACTGAGAGCGAACAATAAGGATGTAGATTTAGAAGCAAATAAGGTAGTCCTCCTATCTGTTGGGTCTATTCTAAGAGACAGAGACGAATCATGGGACCCAATTCCTTAACCCTCTATATGTTATGTTCTACTGCATTTTATTGAAGCAATTTGTTTGTATTCACAAGCTTGGGCAAATCACGGAAATTGATTCCATTGTTGCATGCAAGAAGATCTGGAACACAAGTATAAGTGCCATGATTCTCCTTATTGGAGAGGTGCTCTGGGCTTTTCTCCCAAATTTTGTAGTCCGAATTGAGGCATTTATGCCAATTTTATAATATAATCCCATAACCGTTCCTGTAAAAATAAAATAAAATTAAGTAGATTAATCATAAATTAATACTAATAACATTTTGTGGCGCATTTAGACAAACATCCTTTGAAAATTTTATTTTTTAAAGCTAAAGCATTCATTTTTCACTGCTTTCTCTAACATTTTATTTTGCCTTCATTTTTTAGGGCAATCTACTTCTAACATTTTTTTGATATGAATAATCATTTTATCAAAGTCTCAACATTTTTTATTTTTCTCTTTTTCTATTCATATCCAAACTTAACATTTTTATTTTTATTTTTTCTAATGTTCTAACTTATCAAAACCAAATAATGTTACAACAGTCATGATTATGGTGATACATATCAACTTCCAAGTGCATACAAGCCTCTTCATTGTAGAGCATGGGTTTTGTCTCTCCCTAGCAAGTTTCGAGGACTTCAAACCAGTCATGATACCTTTCCCCTACTTGTTCTTGAATTTTTAGGCGAGTGTATTGAGTGCCTTCCTACTAGGTCATATGCTCCCTCCCCTTTGCATGAGTTGCTTGCCCTATTGCCATGAATGGTGACTTGTGGTGCCATGGGAAAATTAAGTTGCCCCTTAAGCATCCATTCAATTTCTGTAAAATGGATGATTTACCAATACATCAACACATGGTGTTAAAGGTTAAATAATGCTAATTGGCAAGGTGTCTGCTTCTAAGCTACAATCCCTCTAACTAATGCTATAAGTGATCAATGCATTAGAAGATATTTTAATCATGAAAAATTACATTGTAAGCTAGATATTTAACCAATACATCAACTTATGTCCTTAAAAGCCAAGTGGTTGTAGTGATGATGATGATGTTTATATTACTTTAAAAGTAAGAAAAACATATTGAAAAAATAAATGAAATCATAGTACATTTAATTTACATGGTAAAAATAAAAATACCCAAAACATTATAATTATAAAGAGTTGACATATTTTTATATTTACATGGTAAAAATAAAAATACTCAAAACATTATAATTATAAAAAGTTAAGATATTTTTGAAGACAAGTAAATTATAGAAGTTCAAATTTTTATTTTTATTTATTTATTTTTTTCATTCAGTTCATAGACCATGGATATTGGTGACTACTACCAGGGAGATCCACTTAAAGGGATCACTTTTTGTTGACTCAACCATGAAGCCTAACTCCGAGGGTGTGGAGATAATTGAACCCGTGACCTCTCAATAGTAAGGGTGTTTTTTATGAAGAAGCCTTGATCAATTGAGCTAACCCTTGGGACTAGAAGTTGATTAAATTATATCTTATATTATTAAATAAAATATAATTAACAAAAAAATAACTCTTAAATTAATTTATGCTTAAAACTATTAATTTCTTAATATTAACACTTACTATAATCCTATTAATTTCTTAATATTAACACTTACTATAATATATATATATATATATATATATATATATATATATATATATATATATATATATATATATGGAATTTGAATTTTGAATCTTACAATTTATATAGTATTTCATATTACAATAATAGCCATTGAGCTACCTCTCATGGGATTAACTCTTGAGCATTTGAACGTTGAATTTTTTGTTTTACATAGTATGTCATAACACAACAATGGACAATTGAGCTAAGCGTCGTAAGCTTTACCCATGAGAATTTGAACCTTGAATCTCTTAATTTACATAATATTTCGTAACACAATAGTATTTGCTTTACATAATACTTCATAACATAACAATAACTAATTAAACTACTTCAAATAACTAACTAATCTACACTCAAACTAATCATAAATTTTCCAAATACATATCAATTAAATTAATCTTATCAACAAGGACAAAATTAAAATGAAAATCTATTACATTGTGAAATCGAAATTAACCAATACACATTAGAGAGCAAATCTAAATACCAACATTAATACGACTGAAAAAAAGCTAATTTATGGATGGATGATATTTTCTTGCCACATGAGGACAAAGCATGTGATTGGATATATAGCTATGTTTTTGGAGTTAAGGCAGAAGTGAGAACAGAAAAATGGCCGGCATTAATCCTGGAGTTTGCTGCTGGAGCAGACCACCCTTGGTTGACAAGGCAGTCATAGTTGGCGGTGGTCTTGGCGGACTCGCTGCTGCCATACAGCTTCGAAAGATCGGCGTAGATGCTCATGTATGTAACTGATCCTTTCACCCAAATCTCTTCTAAATTTGGCATGAGAAAATAATAATAAACATAACAATAATTTGCGTTTTACATTTCACAGATCACACAGACGTTCCTGTTTTAAAATGCTGCTGCTATTGTCTTTGAATGAAATTTAATTTCTTCGCTTTACAGATGAAGGTGGGTGGTATATCTAGAAGTTCATATTTCACTGAAAATCAACTCATTACCCTTCTGACAATAAAGTAGACAGGAACCTGCACACAACCTCCTAAATTGCTTTTATGTGAGCTTTCTTTCTTTAGTTGTTGGTGGTGCTCCAGCTTCGACTAGGCCAGTTTCTGTAGGATATAGTAAATGTATCACAGTGATGAATTTTACCATTACCACTATTTAAGTGTCTGTGTCTACATATACTCGTGTAACCATGGCTAATTAGAGAATTTATCATGATTTCATATTATGATTGAATTTTTAATTTACATGATATGAAATCATGATTGAATTTAATAATTTACATAACACATAGCTATCACAATAAAGCTGGAACAGGCTATGCTTTTCTAGCTATCACAATAAAGCTGGAACAGGCTATGTTTTTCTTGTCTGTTATTAATGGCTAATTTTGTCTTTTGACTACTGTTGTCACATAATTGGAAGTACTTTTTTAATTTCAAGCAACCAGGGTTCTGCCGCTTTCCCACTTCTCATTTCTCCATCCAAGATAGGTGGTTTTGCCTTCTAAAGCCCTTTCTGGATGTTATTACACTCGCTTCCTCCTTTTTCTGGATGTTATTACACTTGCTTCCTCCTTTTTCTCCTGCCAGGAAAGCTCTCCGATGACTGTAATGTAGTGGAATCAAAGGGTGACTTCTCAGTTTTCTAAATGAAATTTGTGGTTTCTTCATCTCTGTTCTTCCTTGCAGTTTGTTTTTGCATTTTTGCCAGATTATGTAGCTACAGATTTTTCACAGAGTTCGCTCCTCATGAGTTTTTAGCAGACGCTCAATGAGATACCTCACTGTCCCATCCATATCAATTGGTATGCATTTCAGCTACCTTGGGTTGATGAATCTGTTGACATAGAAATTCTGCACATCCTGAAAATCATGACCCTTTACATAAGTTCAACAATCCTTACTCTGAATCAGCTTAAGGTTTCCACACAACAGTTGGGTTCACCGGTCTCTCCTCCTTGAGAACTTTCCAATGAGTACCCAATGCCCACATCCCCAACTTGGATGCTTTGGTACCTTTACTGCACTCTCCGACAGAAGGCGGCTTCGTTCTCTGTTTTCCCTTTACAGAAGGAATGATTCACAATTCACTTTATTTTGTTCACGATCCGACCTTTCCCTCTCTCAGAGTTACTCCGATTGCGGAGGGAGTGACCCATGGAACCCTGGGAAATATTAGACGAAATGGTCATTCTATGTAGTAGACGAAAACTAATTATTTCAGCCCCTTTTATTTCACTCCTCATCCTCATATGCTACTTCACTTCTCCTCATCCCCATATGCTAGATGGAATGGCACCTTGTCATTTTTATCCCTACAGATGCGGCACTTCTCCTCATCCTCATATCCCAAATGGAATGCCACCTTGTCATTTATATTGTAATTGGTTGGAGTGAAATTCCTTTTATTCTGTATTAGTTATCTGAATAATAATTTTCTTAATAAAGTTTTATAATGTTTTATTGGTATATATTAAAGTGAAGTTTTGAAAATTTTAAAATTGTTTTTCAAAATTTTAAAATTTGTGTTGGATTTTGATGTGATGATTTTTATCTTGTTTGAAAAGCATTTGTAAAATAATTAAAATTATTTAGGAGTTCTCTATCGAGATTACAGTAGGCATCTGTTCAGTGAATGAATGAATGAAATTTTAACGTCCACGAGACTAAAAATAGTCTATGGGACCACCAGCTGGCAGCTTCTTTGTTTTTTGCCTTCTGTAATTCAATCATTTTCTTATTCAAATTGATGATGAGCTAACCCAACCTTCTAACAGTGCCATCACTGAAAAGACAATGCCACGGAATTGATGCTAACATACTGCGGTAACTGTCTTTGATGTCTCTGAAAGCGTCACATTCCAAAATGAAATGTTTCTCTGATTCCACTGCCCCAGAGGTGCAAAATGTACATACCCTTTCTTCCCAAACTTCTTTAGGTCTCTTCCACTGTCCCGTTTCACACCGAAATTGATGTGAGTTAGTTCTTAATTGAGCAATAAGAACCTTTGCTCTCCACGGAATGCTAGCTCCAATGTATTCTTTTTGTTGGAGATCACAAGTGGGGTTAAATACCTGAACATAATACTTCTTCTTTCTACCCAACTCTTTTCCCATATACCCTTACGAAACTTCTCCAACACAATAATATACTTCATTTATTTTGGATGTATGTATGTAACGGTCTTGGCCTGGAAATCAGGTTATCTTTTTAATAGAAAATCCTTAACCATTTGAAAAAAAATAATTAAAATACACATGCATTGATGACCGTACTTTGTGTATTGACATAATTGTGCTCTATATCTTTAAAGATTGTAATTAATTTGCCTCAAGAGTTTGACCAGGGTTGGAATTTGATGGTCATTAATTTTAGTTGGGATTTGTGTTATTTCGAAATCTCTAATAACATTGATGACCGTAATCTGTGTATTGACATAACTGTACTCTATATCTTTAAAGAATGTAATTAAATTGCCTCAAGAGTTTGACCAGGGTTGGAATTTGACGGTCACTAATTTTAGTTGGGATTTGTGTTATTTTGGAATCTCTAAAACAATTATCGATGTCGCGATGTGGCCTGTCATGCAGGTATTGTTAGTTCTCATTGTACAAAGCTACCAATCGGGCCACCACATATTGGACCATCATTTATTATGGAGTTTGGACCAAGAAAATTAGCAATTGGCAGCGTATGATAATGTGATCATTGACGATCCATTATTGAATGTTGAAGCCTAGCTACCCAGGGTCAGTGTTTCAAGTCTTGACTCCAAGAGTTGGCATCAGTCAATGGCCACAACTTTATCACTTTGCAGTCTGCACTTGGCACACCAACTTGACAACTCGACCATTGTGATTAAAATCTTTTGGTGAAAATCACATCAGAATAGATTTGGTCGGTAGAAATCGTTGATGTTCCAAGCTCCAACAAAATTGCAGGAGAAATCATTGATGTTCTAAGTTCTAGTTAAAGTGCAGATATTTTCACGAGATAGGATGAACGATAGTTACTAAATTCTAATATATGTGCAAAAAGGTAATATATTACTCCTTTTTAGGGATAAACATTTAAATGTAAATTCTCATTTTATCTGGATTTGGCACTACTTCCACTACTTCGTAAATTTGACTCCAAACATTTCACAATTGACCATGATATAACTTTAAGACATATTATTGAAAAAGTTTCGGAGAAAAAGGAAGAAGCTTTTTGTTGCTTTGTTGATTTCAGAAAAGCCTTTGACACAATGCCTAGGAATAAACTTTGACACATAATGGAGGAACTTGGGATTCCTAGGCATTTGAGAATTTGTGTAAGAAGTTGGGGGGAAAAAAAGAGTTGAAAGTCAAAATTAGAACTTCAGTAAGCATTTCTGAAAGTTTTAGAAGTGATATCGGGGTCAAACAAGGTTGCCCATTGTCTCCTACCCTTTTTGTTTTATATATCAACAAGCTTGAAGAGTGGTTAAATTTGCAAGAGGGTGACGATATCCATTTGAGCGAGTTTGTTATAAAGTTTCTTTTGTATGCAGATGACCTTCTTCTGATTGCTAAATCTGCTCTTGATTGCAAGAGCACTTACTTTCCCTTGAGCATTTTTGTAGAAGGGCAGGGATGCAAGTCAATATTAGCAAAATGGAAGTAATGGTTTTGTCTAACAAAAGAAAACAGAACTAACATATGTTATACTTTGAAGACAACACTCTCGAAGAAGTTGCGGATTACAAATACCTCGGAATTGACTTCAACAAAATTCTAACCTGGGACGACTATAGAAAGAAAAGAACTTTGGGGGGTTGGAAAGTATTTTATGCTTTTCAAAATAGGTGTAGAGAGGCAGAGTTATGGGACTGGAAAACCACTCAAACTCTTTTTGGGCTTTTAGTGGTTCTAGTGATCCTCTAAGGTTGTGAATTGTGAGGCAGTAGTACATCCGACATGAAGTGGAAACACATTGAGAAAATTCAGAAGTGTTTTATTACAAACAAATTCAAAATAAAAAGTGCAGTTTCTTATGCTATCTTGTTAAGTGAAATGGGTGTTGCTCCTATTGAAGCAATTGCTATGGTGCGAGTCATAAGGTATTTAAAAAAAACGAGCAAATGGAAAAGGGAAAATGGCCTAAGGTTGTCTTTAATGACATATTGTGCAAAAGAAAGAAGTCTTGGATGCGGCAAAATAACAAATGGTTTAGTAAATGGGGTATTTGCTTGAACATGTGTCCCACAAACAGTGAAGAGATAATTTTTTTTGTTATGGATAAGTACCACAAGCGTACTTGGGATAAGGAGCTAGTTGAGAAAGAAAAAGTACTATATTGAAGAGTTTAATGCCACTCATAATCATCAACTAAAAACGTAATAGGGGTCAATATTTATTGGAGAGCCAAAATTCTTATTGCTCAGTTAAGGACTAATTCTCATCAACTCTGTTGTGAAACGGGGCACTAGAAACAACCAAAAGAAGTGTGGGAAGAAAGAGTATGTATTTTTTTACTGTTCCAGAAAAGTGGAAACAAAAAAACATTTCATTTTAGAATGCAAGGCCTTCAAAGAAAACAAAGAAAGTTATGCAGATATTCTGACATCTAGCTCTTGGGATAATTTATTCAATGGGGGTTTGTCGAGAAGCTGAGAGCGTTTATTGTGAGGTTTCACAGGAAAAGGACTGAATACAGGAATCAAATGGTGAAGCAAAATGTCCCATCGGTTATCTTTAGCCTCGTAAATGTTAAAATAATTTCTTTATTTATTTCTTTCTTTCAATAGAATTACGGAGAAATCCCTGATGCGCTAGGCTCAAGTGAAAGTGTGGATGATTTTTCATGAGACTAAATGAACGACTATCACTAAAAAAAATTGTGCATATTTCTGTGTGCAAAAGGGTAATATCTTGCTCCCTTTTAGGGATAAACATTTAAACATAAATTCCCAATTTATGTGTGCATCGAAATTGGCTTGATTAGGTTTGTATTAAATTGTTTATGCAATCTAAACTTTGCACAACCTCGCTAACACGATGCTTGCCATTCTGCTATCTTCAACAAAATTGTGGGAGAAATTGTTGATGTGCTAAGCTTAAGCTCAAGCTCAAGTGTAGATGATTTTTCACAAGCCCAAATGAATGGCTATCACTAAAAACTTTTGTGCATATTTCCATGTGCCAAAAGGTAATATTGCTCCTTTATAGGGATAAACTTTTAAACGTAATTCCCTCATCATATGTGTGCACTGAAATTGAAATTGAAATTGGCTTGATTGGGTTTGTATTAAATTGTCTCTGTAGTCTGGACTTTCCACTACCTGGTCAACTTGACCCTTGCCATTTTGTTATTATATGTGCACTGAAATTGAAATTGAAATTGAAATTGGCTTGATTGGGTTTGTATTAAATTGTCTCTATAGTCTGGACTTGTTGATCTGCCCCTCACCAGCATTGCAAGCTCTCTCGAAAATTCTCAGCAAACCGTGCCCCAGAATTTCGACTTAGCTCAAGTGCTATTGCAATGTGTGTTCTCCAACTGACCTCGAGCCTTCCTTTAATACTTTTCTCGTTTCAAATCAACGACCGTGATCTAATCCCTAATCAACGGCTAAGATTAGAAAAAACTGCTCGATCCACGTCACTTAGAACATTTCATCACATGTGTTTAATTAATTCACTTTAATTTTTATAATTCCCTAAGTTAGACTTAGGGTCCTCATTAAAAAAAATTATTATTAGAATAACTTAAACACCAGATGAAATTTCTCCAAACGCTTTCTAGGTTTTGGAGGTCTCGTGTGTCTTAGCCCCTCCACAAAATTTCAAGGCTAGGCACACCCGATGCTACCTCAAAATCTCAACGCTCCCTCTTAGCGATGAGTGTTCTCTAGCAATACATCCACACCAAGTATTGCCTGATCTTGGCATCGGTCTCTCTGCTGTTGATTCTTGGCTTGCTGCCCTCCATCCACTACACTGTTGCTTTTTGTACTGCTGCCCATGTCACTGCCACTGACACTGCTACATCAGTATTGCAACTCCCTCTCAATTTGTTGCATTGTGCTGCCCATGGCACTGCCACTGCTAACTACTGCACTACAACTCAGTTTCTGAGAAGTAAGAAACTGAAGGACCCCTGCCCAATCACTAACAGACAGGTCAGTCGGGCTACATCTCATCATTGAAGCTCCCTTGGCTGTCGCGCTATGCTGTCTCCCTGAAGCCATTGTGCTGCTACAGCTCTGCACTGCGTAAGCACTGCCCCCTCTACGCCGCTGAAGTCCCATCAACCTCTATGTTGTTTCTCCTATGTTGTTGCTGCCTCTGCACTGCGCTGCTCCCATCTACAACTTCCCATATCTACCCTTCGCTTCACTGTGATCCCCTACACCCACTGCTCCACTTGTCCCGCTACTGTCTTAAGGCTCCCATATTTCGTATGTGATCCAAGAGTTTGGGCACCTCAAGGATCCTGCCTCTCCATCTGTAGCTGCTCTACAAATCTATGTCGCCCCATTTTCTTGGTTCATGAGCACTCATGGCTACGTCATCGTCACTACCATCGTCCCCTTTGGCTGCTGCTGCCTTAGATTTAGAAGATCCCTTATCCTTCTTCTTAGGAAAATTGCTGGCGAAGAGTCCAAGTTCGCCACAATTAAAGCACCAGGCCTTGGATAGGTCCCTCTTTTTCTTCCCTTGTTGCCTCTGTCCCTTTGATGCAAGGGTTGCATCCTCCTCCTCCTCTTTCTTTACTTTGACTGTACCACTGCTGCTGCTTTGCCTCTTAGTAAACCTCATGATTTCCTCCTGTTGGAGGATTTCCCACATATCTGCCCAAGATGGTAACGCTGCCCTGTCCAAGATGCTTTGGACAAACATTTCCCATTCCTCGGTGACTGCATTCAGGGTAGTCCTCACCAAGAGCCCCTCATCCGGAGTCGTACCCATGGCAATCAGTTGATCCCGGATAGTCTGAAGTCTAAAGAGGAAGGGATCTATTTCCTCACCCTTCTGCATCTGGAACAACCGCATCTGATTCTCCATAAGCATCTTTCTTTGGACGGAGCCTTCTTGATACATCGTGTCCAAAGATGTCCACATTTCATTTGTCGTGTTCTTCCCGGCAATATGTGGAACCACGTGATCTTTGACCTCATCCATGATCAAGCGCTTAGCTCGCGCCTGATTCTTCTTGAATTTCTTCAGAGGATCTATATCGGTAGGCACAACTAGGACATTCTCAGCATGGTCCTTGATGTCGTACTCATCCAAGACTGTCAGGATCCTGGCCCTCCAGATAACGAAGTTGGACATGTCGTTTAACCTGTCCTGATCTCTTAGTCCATGAGAAGCCATGTCTGCTCAAATCTGTCGGAACAGATACTCCTCTCCCTCTTGCTGTTGCAACACTCAAAAGAAAACTGGATCTGGGTTTCTTGGCGATTAGAAACCCTCTATAGTAGCTGCTCCCTCTGACAATTGATTTCCCTCCCGGAAATCCTCTGCCAAAAACAACAGAATCAGTTCTCTACGATCACCCTCCTGATCGAATCTCACATCTGTTTGGCACAGATCTGCCGAGCAAATCTTCTCCTCCTGCTCTTGTCACCTTTGTTAGGCACAATTTTGCACCGACAGAAACTCTGCCACACCAGTAACCTCTGAAGATTCGAAGCTCCGCTTCCAGACTACGACAAATTTGCATAGCAACCTCAAAACCTATACTACGTCCCTCTGGCTAGCCTCTGCGTGAGTAGACTGGCTCAGCGTAGCGCAGGATGGTCCTACATCACTCTGGAAGGCTCTGCATCAGCCTCTGCATGGCATCTACGTCAGCTTGGCTGCGCTGAGTCAGCCTCTGCGTGGCCTCTGTGTCAGCCTGGCTGGGCTACGTCAGCCTCTGCGTGGCCTCTACTGGGCTATGTCCCTCCTTGTGTTGTGTTGCCCTTTTTCTGGATATGCTGTTTCAGCTGCCCTCACTGCAACAAACTTCTTCAGCCGCTCTGCTGGTGGATCAGCTTGATTTGCAATGCTCTGATACCATGTGAAAGTTTCAAAACATAAACCCTATTGCAGTATCTAGATATACTTCACCTACTTTATTAATTAACATTTATTATAGTGAAGTATCCAGAAAAAAACATTAAAGTAGAGACTAACTGCAGCCTACACATCTACAGATCATTTATTGAACAGTACACACAGTGACAAGATTACACACGATTTTTTGGACAAATGTCTTCGGAAAAACCCAATGCGGGAAAACCGGTGCAGCAGCTCTAGACGGTTTTATTATTATGCAGAATCTGAATACAACATTCTGGGCACCAGAAATGGTTGGCCCTATAGAGAAATTACATGGCAATTTGTACCTTTCACTGGGAGACAGAAGATATGGCTGATTTAGTTGAAGGGTCACTCTTATGGAAAATACGGAATACAAGCCCTTTCTGGCCCAATAGAACCCCATCGTTGTCCTTCTAGCCTTTGCGTCAACCTCTCCTGCCTAGCGTAGCCTCTGCGCAGCACAGGCTACCCCTGCGTCACCCTGAATGCTCTGCGTCAGCCCCTGCGCTGCCTCTGCGTCAGCCTGGCTGGGCTGTGTCCCTCTTGCTGGACTCTGCGCTGCCTGGTATGGATATGCCTCTTTGATCTATGTATTATCGATCTCAGATTAATTTAATCCCTCGCTGATCTGCCCCTCACCAGCACTGCAAGCTCACTCGAAAATTCTTAGCAAACTGCGCCCCAGAATTTCGACTTAGCTCAAGTGCTACTGCAATGTGTGTGTTCTCCAACTGACCCCGAGCCTTCCTTTAATACTTTTCTGTTAGGTCCCTATATTACTAGTATAGTCCCTGATTGTTATTAGTGTAACCTCCTTATTGTTATTATTGTACCTTTGTAACCCCCATTTTGTTATTATTGTGCCCTTAAATTATTATTGTTAGGTCGGCTAGGATTACATTGTGGCCCACTAGGATTACATTATGGCCACATGGACTCCTATATATGGGGAAATGAGGCTTTGTTAATTGTATCATCCAAGAATTTTTCATTTATGTAATGTATTGGAGGTTGCCCCCTGGTTGTGTTATTTATAAGGTGTTGATATCTCTTTTCATTTTTTGGAGGCCGGTTACACAACATTTGCATCGCAGCTTGGATTCTGTGGTTTCGCTGCTCCAAACAGCCACGTGGCATTTTTGCTATAACTTTTTTTCATTTAAGTTTCGTAAGCTGAAATTTTTAGGTGCGGTTTCTAAACTCGAGAAGATCGTCTTAAAAATTTCAGAGCTTGTTTCTTATTATTTTCGGAGATATGATCTGTGGAAGTCAGGTATTTTTTCAGGCTCCTAAACAGGTCATCGTGGCATTTGCGCTATAAAAAAATTTCTACGAAGGTTCAGAATCTGAAATTCATATGGTGCGAAGCTGAAATCCTGAGGAAACTCATCAAAAAATTTCAGAGCTTGGTTCGCAATATTTTTGGAGATATGATCTGTGGAAGGTAGTGCTTTTTCAGGCTCCTGAATTTCATCTCAAAGAGGTGATCGTGGGAAAACTTCAATAACTCTCTCTCTGGGCATTGGATTGAAGTGCCGTAAAAAGTGGTCGTAAGTACACAGACTGAAGTTTCTGGGCTATCAATTTCAGAGACAAAGGACAAAACAGTGACACGTGGCAAGTCGTACAAGTTCGCTCTACTAAACCAGTCCAGAATTAGGTCATTGTGGGAGATTGGACACAACTTTATCTTGGAGAATCCAAATCAGGTCAGACCTGTGGCATTCAAAAGAGAATTAAGAGGGCTACTTCAGTGCTGAATTTCAAATAGTTAAGGGCCGCAATAACATAGATAATCCAATTTCAATATCGAGATCCTCAAAAGCAAGAAAAAGGTGTGTATTGTTTTTTCCGAATTGCATAAGTCTTGTTTGAAGAATCAAGTTGAATTGATTCCAAGGGCATATTGTAGAATAGATATCAGTATTGGGTTCTAAAAAATGCCCCGTAAAAATAATTCAATACCCATTAAGCCTTCAGAAGGCTCTACTATGACTCATGAAGATGAAGAATTGCAACATGATCTATCAAAATTACAAGAGCAAGTGCACCAAATTTCGCTCTCGCAAAGAGAAGAAAAAAATGAAATGGAAGTTTTGAAGAAAGGCATGGAAGCAAAGATGGATGGTGTGAAGAATAATATGGATGGTTTGAAGAAAGGCGTGGAATCTAAGATAGATGGCATGGAAGCTGGCATGGAATCTAAGATGGATGACATGGAAGCTAAAATGGAAAACATGAAGAATGATCTAAAAGCGGACATAGAAGGTTTGACAAAGTTGATACAAGAAATGTTTCCTAATGGTGAAAAGATAGTAGAGGAAACTCATGATGAGAACAAAATAAATGTTAATCGTGACTTCATAAACTCTAATGTTGGCTGGAAGAACCACCATATTCCAAAAATGGATATGAGGAAGTTTGATGGAAAGGATCCTGTAACATGGATACTACAGATGGAGCAATATTTTGATCTCCATAATGTGCAAAACATACAAAAGGTACGCATTGCAACTTTACATTTAGAACAAAATACATTTGTATGGTATCGATGGCTTTTCTCCCGTAAAAAAATTGTCACTTGGTCAATTTTTACGGGAGAAATGATAGCACATTATGAGGATACAAAGAGCAACACCTTCTTTAGCCAATTGATAAATCTCAAACAAAAGGGTTTAGTGGGGCAGCACATCGAGGACTTCCAAAAATTGAATATAAGGGTAACTGATATTCCAGAGGAACACAGGATTGATCTCTTCATAGGCACTTTAAAGGATAACATCCAACATGAAGTTCGCGTTCTGGAACCTGATTCATTGGAAAAGGTATTCAGGTTGGCAAGAAAAGTTGAATGTAAAATTATGGCGACAAGGAAGCCTACCACTCAATTCTATAAAGAAGGAAGTGTTGCTACGCCTAGATTTCCACAACCTACAAGGTTGACACCACAAAAATTGGAAGAAAAAAGAGCAAAAGGGCTTTGCTTCAGTTGTGATAGCAAATACACTAAAGGTCATAAGTGTGCTGAGAAGAAATTATTTTACATAGATTGTGAAGAGGAAGAAGAAAATGAACAAGAAGAGGATATACACCAGGAACCAGCCCTAGAAGAGGAAGAAATGAATTCGACCATATCGTGTAATGCACTGGCAGGAATTACCACTCCTCAAACTCTCAAGATAGAAGGACATATCAAGAAGAAAAAGGTAATAGTGTTAATTGATTCAGGTAGCACCCATAATTTTATTCATTGTAAGGTAGCCAAGGAATTAAATTGTTTCCTATACCCAGCACCAGAATGTCAAGTGATGGTTGCAAATGGAGGAACTATAAATTGCTCGGGAAAATGCCATAATATCAAGCTAACCATGGGGGAATATGTATTGACTAGTCCAATGCTTTCCATTCCTATGGGAGGTGCTGATGTTGTACTAGGAGTACAATGGTTACAATCTTTGGGGACGGTAGCTTTTAAATTTCAAGAACTTTTCTTGAAATTCTTTTCAGAAGGAAAGGAAGTCGAATTACGGGGTATTGAAGGGAAGCCAGGAAGGATAATAAGCTCTAATGGCATGACAAAGCTTCTAAAGAAAGAACAACGAGGCGTAATTGCACAATTATGCTTACTAGAAGTTCCAACATCAAAATCATCTATTTCTGCAGATCTCCAACAAGTCTTGGACAATCATTCCAAGGTGTTTGAAACTCCCAAAGGACTCCAACCTATTCGTGATCATGATCATGCTATTCATTTGATTCCAGGAAGTGTTCCTCCAAACATCAGGCCTTATAGATATCCTTACTTCCAAAAGAGTGAAATTGAACGTATGATTGCAGAAATGTTAGAGGCGGGTATAATTCAACCTAGTCAAAGTTCTTTCTCTGCTCCTATAGTATTGGTACACAAGAAGGATGGATCATGGAGAATGTGTCCGGATTATAGGGAGCTCAATAAGCTCACCATTAAAGACAAATTTCCCATTCCTGTGATTGATGAATTATTGGATGAATTACATGGAGCAATTTATTTTACCAAGTTGGATTTTCGTTCAGGATATCATCAAATTAGAATGAAGACTGAAGATATTCCAAAAACAGCATTTCGAACTCATGAGGGTCATTATGAATTTTTGGTCATGCCTTTGGCCTTACCAATGCACCTTCTACATTTCAAGGGTTGATGAATTCCATTTTCATACCCTTCCTTAGAAAATTTGTGCTAGTATTTTTTGATGATATACTAATCTACAGCAGGTCTTGGAAGGATCATGTTCAACATGTTGACAGGGTGCTCAAACTATTGCAGGAGAAACAATTATATGAAAAAACATCCAAATGTTTCTTTGGAGCACAAGAGGTGGAATATCTGGGTCATATTGTATCTCACGAGGGTGTTAAGGTAGACCCTAACAAAATTAAAGCCATTAAGGAATGGAAAGTCCCCACAACCATAAAGCAGTTGCGAGGATTTCTCGGGTTAACAGGGTATTATCGTAAGTTTGTTAATAATTATGGGAGAATAGTAGCACCTCTAACAAAATTATTGAAGAAAGATGCATTTTCATGGACTCATGAAGCAACTAAGGCCTTTGAACATCTTAAAGAGGCAATGTGCCTAGCACCGGTCTTAGCTACGCCAGACTTCACAAAAACCTTTATTGTGGAATGTGATGCCTCAAGAAATGGAATTTGTGTTGTTTTAATGCAGGAAGGAAGACCCATTGCTTTTGAAAGTCGTCCAATCAAAGGAAAGTATTTACAGAAACCTATTTATGAGAAGGAAATGTTAGCAATACTGCATGCCCTAAAGAAATGGAGAACTTACCTAATGGGAAGACACTTCAAGGTAAAAACTGATCATGATAGTCTTAAACACTTTTTGGAACAAAGACTATCTTCAGAAGAGTGAAGAAATGACTTTGAAATAATCTACAAAAAGGAAAGCTTAATGTTGTTGCGTATGCAATTTCAAGAAAGAATGAAGAGGTGGAAGCATTGCTTTGTGCCATTTCTATTATCCAACTAGATTGGATAACCAAGCAATAGGATAAATGGAAGAATGTAATATTCCCAATTTGCATAGCAAATTGGAATATTCGTTGTTTATTTTTGTCGCCCCTTTGTTTGTAAGTAAATAAAAAGTGAGTAAAGAGGGTCTAAAATCACTTAAATGAAATAAGACATCCACCTAGTAGCACAACGTTGTGACTTAAGTGGGAGTCAAGGGGGGACCCAACACCACGTGGAGGAGGGGGCCTATGTACACTCTAGAAGTTTCTCCAAGCTTCTGTGGAGATAAGGATGAAGATGTGGATAAGGATGAGGATGTGGAGGAGAGAGAGAGGCTACATTGGGTTTTGGAGGGAAACCAACACTATAAAAGATGGAGGAGCCTCCTCATTTGGGACATGCTTGGATATTTGGTTGATTGATTATTGAGTGAGACATATTGTCTTCTCTTTGGCACGCTGGCTGTTTAGCCCGTCTGCTGCACTGCTTAGTGCACCGAGTGTCTCCGTGCGGAGATCTCACCCTTAGCCCCGAGGGACTTCGAGTGCCTACTCGGGCAAGGTTATTTTCTTAGCATCATCCTCCATTACAGCATTATTGCTGCAGCAGCGTAATTCTGTGTTGTAGGGTGTTGCCGTGGTGACTTTGCGACACCACCTCCTTCTCTTATTTTTCAGAGGGAGAGTCTTTCTTCTCTTTGGAGGATTAGATTGGGAGACTTTGGAGCTGATTTGCAGATCTTGGCACTTGGCCAAAAAGTTTTATTCCACTACTGCGCAGTCCCTCTCAGTTACTAAGTTATGGTATATCTGCAGTGAGGGTTTGCCGGTTGATTTGTGGGGAAGATCTCAAGTGTAAGGATCAGCCTTCCACTTGAAGATCTATTGGAGGAGGTATACTTCAGTTGCTCATCATATTCAGCCTTCTCTATTT
Organism: Pinus albicaulis; assembly: GCA_034641835.2. NCBI lineage: Eukaryota > Viridiplantae > Streptophyta > Pinopsida > Pinales > Pinaceae > Pinus > Pinus albicaulis. Next base: position 1,213,748,411 of record CM076572.1, on the reverse strand, counting down.
GGATTCAGTTTGGAGTTGCAGTAGCTGCCCAGCAACTCCGGCATTTTTGTTGTATTGTGCATTTCAGCCAATCCCTTGGAGGATTGAGTTATTCTTGCTTATAAGGGTTAGAGCTTGCTCCCCTATTGTATTTGGGCCATCTATTATCATATCTGTGTGTTGGAGCAGCATTCTATCTTAGACTGCGTTTTTCATAGCCTGGTTTTATGCGGTAACACGTTGTTATTCTCGTGAATATCCTTAACCTGAAATAAATGTAATACACAGCAAAACAACAAGCAGCTATATAGAACAAAATGCCGGAACTAGAATATGGAACAAATACACATAAAATACCAGAACGCTAAGCCATTTTATTAATCTGAGAATACATGTATATGGGTACAAGAGATAATCAGAATGAGTGCACCTATCCTTGCTCTAGGCAAGTGGAAACCCTCTCAGAATAAGAAATGGCTACAACAGAGACTGCGTCCTAGCTGCTGGAGAAAACTGCCGTAGAAAACTGCTGCTGCAATGTACTGGAACTAGGGGCTGATCCCTGCACCGGAATGAGCTGAAAATCGGAAGGCTAGTTGTACTCAACCCTCCGGAAAAAACCCAGAAACCGTGAAGCAAGTGCTCCACCTCCGAAAATCCACCAAATAAACCCTCCTCAGTGAAAACGCTGTCTCTCCCAGGAACAGCACAGAAGCCCAAGAAATACGCTGGAAAAAGGGGCCCAAACTCTCCTGCAAAACCTCCGGTTGAAACAACAACCTCCCAATGCTGAAAGACGCTGAAACCACCACCAAATCACCTCACAACAACTCTGCACAACAATAACTGCGTCCTCCCTGCTGAAACTGCGTCCTCTCTCCTAGACTGCGCAGTCACTCCAAGGGGCCAGCTCCTCTACAAACGTCCACCCAAAATCCACTGCAAATCACCTACAGAAACTGAAGGAAATACCTTGCTCGAGCAGGCACTCGAAGTCCCCCGGAGCCAAGGGCGAGATCTCCGACCGGAGACACTCAGTTCGCACTAAACAGTGCTGCAGACCGACTAAACAACCGGCGTGCTGAAGTAGACAGAAGTCTAGCTCTCAATATCAATAACATATCAATAATCCCAAATGGAGTGAAAACCCCACCTTTTATAGTGCTAGCTCCCTCAAAAACCCTAACTGCGTCCTTGACCTCCTCCTTGACCTGCGCAGTTACCTTAGGTGCCTTCGTGAGGCCTCCCCTCATGTGCATGTGGACCCCCAAGGCCTTCCCCTTTAAGTTACAACGTTCATCAACTAGGAAGCACTTTATTTTATTAAGTGAGTTGACCCCCTATTTCTCACTTTATTTATTAATTTAACTAAAGGCGGCAAAACTATACAAAAATGAAATATTCCAATTAGCGGTGCTAATTAGGAATATTACATATTCATGATAATGTACTTGTGTTGTTGGAGCTTGTATTGCTTCTCTTGAGAGGTTGCTTCCTCAAGATTTGTACTCTCTCTTACTGCTATACATTATTATTGGCTATATATGCATCTTCTGTCCCACAGCTACTGCAGAAAACGCTGTAGGGTTTCTGGTTTATTCTCTTGTCTTGCGGCACATCATTCTTGAGGGGTTTCTATATAAAATTGTTGTTTATCCTTGCCGAAAGCCTATTCCATGCTCCCAAACCCATTCTATGATTATTTATAGTGTTATACATCATATTCCTTCAAAAAATATGCTGCCCTTGCTTCAGAAAATTTCTGCATACTCAAAGTCTTGGGAAATCAGGGTTTTTATTGACTAGTCGAGAAGGAGGAACTGTTTAACTTAGCAAAACGCCTTTGTTTGAGCTGAAATTCGACATGGAAGTCCCTCTTGACCTATTCTAACATATTCCAGAACCTTGACCCGTCATTTTACGCATATTTTCTTATATACCCATTTTAGGGCCAAAATCCTCACTTTTCCCCAACTTTTTGCCCCTAAAAGCTGAGTAAAGGTTGCTGCAGTATTTGGAGTGGGTTTCTGAGTGTTTATAAACAATTTTTATGATGGCTGAAGCATACTTTCCTGAAAGAATGCGTTTTTGAGTCATGATTTGCTGATAAATCCATTTTTGGGATATTACAAAGAAGGAAAAAGATGTATGGACACTCATTCAAAAGTTGCAGCAAGATCCTAGTACATCTGATTCATTTAGTTGGAAAAATGATTCCTTATGGTACAAAGATCGGCTATATCTTTGTAAGAATTCCCAACTAAAACAAAAGATTCTTCTGTAATTGCACACTTCTCCTTTAGGAGGACACTCAGGATTTTTAAAAACTTACCACAGGGTGAAGAAAGAATTTTTTTGGGATGGCCTTAAATCTGATATTCAAAAGTTTGTGGCGGAATGTTTGGTTTGCCAGCAGAATAAAGTGGAGACAATTAAGACCGCGGGACTTCTACAACCTTTATCCATTCCAAGTCAGCGTTGGGAGGAGATTTCAATGGATTTTATCACAGGTTTACCTAAGTCTGAAGGAAAGAATGTCATCATGGTGGTAGTTGATAGACTTACCAAGTATGCACACTTTTGTGCATTATCTCATCCATTTAAAGCAAGTACACTTGCTACTACATTTGTGGACAGAATTCAAAAGCTACATGGAAGCCCAAGGGTTATTGTGAGCGACAGAGATCCCATTTTTACGGGAAATTTTTGGACGGAGTTATTTTCTTGCTTGGGTACTCAATTAGCTCATAGCTCATCTTATCATCCTCAATCTGATAGACAAACAGAGATAGTAAATAAATGTTTGGAAGGATATCTTCGTTGTTTTGTATCTGATAAACAAACACAATGGGTCAAGTGGTTACCTCTCGCTGAATGGTGGTATAACACTTCCTTCCATACTGCAGCAAAAATGACCCCATTTATGGCACTTTATGGATATCATCCACCATCCATCACATCATCTTTAAGGGAAAATTCAAAGGTTCAAGTAGTGGAAGATCACATCAAGCATCAACAAGAAGTTCTCCAACTCTTAAAGGATAACCTGAATTTGGCACAAAATCGAATGAAACAACAGGCAGATCAACATCGCAATGAGAGAAGTTTTGATGTAGGAGATTGGGTATTTTTACGGCTACAACCATACAAACAAATGTCCCTCAAGCAAGCTAAGAAGGATAATAAATTATCGCCAAAGTACTATGGCCCTTACAAGGTGTTGCAAAAGATTGGTACTATGGCATACAAATTGGAGCTTCCTGCTTCTTCGCGAGTACATCCAGTTTTCCATGTTTCATGCTTAAAGAAGGTTATAGGTGAAAATCTTCCAGTTCAAACAATATTGCTGGAACTTGATGAGGAAGGAAAAATCATATTGGAACCTGAAGCGGTCACGGAAACAAGAACTCGACAACTACAGAATCGATCAATTTCAGAGTATCTCATCAAGTGGAAGAACTTACCCACTGAAGATTTTACATGGGAGGATGAGAATTTTATACAGAAGCACCCAGAGCTACTCAAGCGTTGAGGACAACACTTTTTTGAAGGAGAGGGGCATGTTAGGTCCCTATATTACTAGTATAGTCCTTTATTGTTGTTAGTGTAACCCCCTTATTGTTATTATTGTACCCTTGTAACCCCCATTTTGTTATTATTGTGCCCTTAAATTATTATTGTTAGGTCGGCTAGGATTACATTGTGGCCCACTAGGATTACACTATGGCCACATGGACTCCTATATATAGAAAGGAGGTTTTGTTAATTGTATCATCCAAAAATTTTTCATTTATGTAATGTATTGGAGGTTGCCCCCTCGAAGTGGCTTATTTCTAAGGCGTTGATATCTCTTTTATTCTATTTTTGGATTTGGTTACACAACATTTTCTCATTACAAATCAACGACCGTGATCTAATCTCTAGTCAACGGCTAAGATTAGAAAAAACTGTTTGATCCACGTCACATAGAACATTTCATCACATGTGTTTAATTAATTCACTTTAATTTTTCTAATTCCCTAAGTTAAACTTAGGGTCCTCATTAAAAAAAATTTAATTATTAGAATAACTTCAAAACTAGATGAAATTTCTCCAAACACTTTTTGGGTTTTGGAGGTCTCGTGTGTCTTAGCCCCTCCAAAAAATTTTAGGGCTAGAGCACACCCGATGCTACCTCAAAATCTCAACACATGCAACCATCCAAGCTACCCCATGTTGTTTAGGGTTCAACGCCCTCCTCTTGAATGTCAAATGCTCCTCCTCCAATGCAAGACATTCTTCAAGAAAGCAACCTCCTCCATGTGGCTAGTATGTAGAATGTTGCCATGTTGTCTAAAGATCTCTAACGATGTAAGGAAAGACTTGATTAATGATACCTCCCCCTGTGTTCCAACCACCAGATGCCTCTGGTGCTACAGAGACTGTGGCTTTGAGGACTGCAAGGTCACCGTGTTAACCATTAAATAGGGTCTAAGTTCCTCAAGCTAAATTGAGAAAGGGTGGTCCTAATTCTAAATGTCTATCAACCAAGCTTATGCTTGGAGGTAAATTATTAGTGCAACTAGACTTAAAATGCAATGCAAGATAGATTTAATGATTCTTAAGGTAAGACTGTTTAAGTTTCTTAAGCATTTATTTATGATTTGATCTTAAGTTGTATCAACAAGTACTTATCCATGAAATACAATCTTAACCACAAGAAAGTGTGCCAAGTTACCAAGTGCCAGTAAGATACAATAGATACCTACAATATACAATTATTAAACAATTACAAGATGTGCTCAAATCCCGTGATAAATTATTCAATGATAATTGAAGCACTTAGAATAATTTAACCAATGCTTAAAATGATACCAACGTTTATTGTCACAAGATTATCGATGTTCTTATTTCAATTAGAAGCTTTCAAGATACTGCAAAATGTTGATTTATGGTAGCATCGGATGTGCTCTAGCCTTGTAATTTTGTATATGGGCTAAGACACATGTATTCCATAATACCCAGAAATATTTTTGGAAAATTACACTTAGAGATGGTTTAATTAAATTAATTAATCGTTTTTTAATGTTTCCCTAAGTCTAAACTTAGGGAAACTGATTAATTAAAGGGTATTAATTAAACTAAGTGTGAATCTTCTAGATAAAATCATGGATCACCTCCAAGTTAATCTTAGCCCTTGATTATGTTTTAATCTTGGCCGTTGAAGGTTCAACAGAAGAATCTAAGAAGGAGGGTAAGGGGCCTATGGAAATACACATCAGATGGAGAAAGAATCAAGAGTTTGATTTCTTTAGTGAGAGGAAGAATCAAAGTGGTTCTCATTTGCAGAGAAGGTGAAATCTCCGGGAGGGAGAATTTTTGAAGCGTAGAGAGTGCATGAAGAGAGAGAGGAGCCAAAGCATCAGTGCAGAGTTACCCTAGCAGTAGTTATGTTGGGCCAACGCAGAGAAGCAGAGTGAGTTTCGTTTTCTGTTGGAGGAACAACTGAGGGTTCATCCGGTGTCAGGAGGACATTTCGGGAAGGAAGGAGCACTCTAGTCTCATACAACAGCAAGCACAAAAGCAACCATGACAAGCAGCAAAAGCAGTGACGCTGTGAAAGCGTGAGTGACGCAGTCACTGCGCAGAAATCACGCAGAGCCAGTTAGTGTGGGTGCAGGTCAGTGCCGATGGTGATGTGAGAGTTGTTTCACTCAGCCTTTTCTGATTAGAATTATTCAGGTGATTGATTGACATTTACAATCACACATTTGTACTCAAAATTTCTACATAATAAAACCCTCAGATCTGCTACATTGGTTTTCCCACATTGGGTTTTTCTGGGGACAATTGTCCAAAAATAACGGTGTCTATGTGATTAATTGTGCTATTTTTTATATGTGATTTGGTAATAGTGAAGTCTGCAAAATATTTTATTTTTCTATTTAACACGAGAAATGTTAAATAATTGTGTTTGACAACGAAATAGAAGAAATTTAATAAGTAGCTGCAGTAGAATTCTCCATTATAGAATTTCACATGGTATCAAAGCTGTCAGATCCAAAGGAAGCAAGGTCAGGAAAGGGACTACGTAAACCAGAAGCTTCAGAAGGAATGCAACACAGGGAGAAGAAAGCACACATAAGTATGACAGACTTAGATGTTTTATCTTGTAGGTTAAAAGAGGATGATACATGCCTAGCAAGTTCACCATCTGCAGGAATCTGGTATATTGATAGCGGGGCTTCAGCTTATATGACTGAAGTATGAGAATACTTCTCGAGCTATAGGGAAGAGCAGATGAACTTCCAGAATACTATGGGAAATAGCACGAATTGCACTCTAGTTGGGAGAGGATCCATAGTGTTTCAGATGGAAGCCGGAACCAGTGTTACGATCACAGATGTACTACATGTGCTAGGGCTTGGGATGAACCTAATCTCAGTATCCCAGTTGCAGGACAAAGGGTATGACATACACTTTACCGGAAAGAAAGTATATGTCAAGCATCCTAGTTGGAAGCAAACAAGGCAGATCGGAATCAGAAGCAACAGACTATACATGTTGCAGATCGAAACCCCGATGGCACTAGTCAGTAGTAATCTCGAAGACAAGAAAGGGTTGAATGAACTTTGGCATAGAAGAATGGGGCACCTGCATCATGGTGCATTGAAGATGCTCAGAGAAATAGTTAATGGGGCACCTATTCTCAGCATGGAGCATGATGATGTATGCCGAGGATGTGTACTTGGGAAGTACGCTAAGGCAACTTTTCCCCGAAGTAAAAACAAGGTAGCAAGCATTTTGGGATTGATACACTCATATATTTGTGGACCAATGTCCACTAACGCTCTCAAAGGTGGCAAATATTTTGTCACATTCATTGATGATCACTCCAGGAAGACCTGGATCTACTTCCTGAAGACAAAAGATGAAGTCTTTGAAAAGTTAAAAGAATTCAAGGCTTTTGTTGAAAACATGATGGGGAAGAAGATCAAGACATTGCGTTTAGATAATGGTGGGTAATACATAGATGGAGACTTCACAGATTTCTGCACAAAGGAGGGCATCAGGAGAGAGTGGACTGCGCCATACAATCCAAAGCAGAATGTTGTGGCAGAACGGAAGAACGAGACAATTGTACGAGCAACCAAGGCCATGTTATTTGACCTTGATTTACCCCGATATTTATGGGCTGAAGCCTGCAATACGACAGTGTATATCCAAAACAGGACACCTCACAGAGCCTTGAGTAAGAAGACTCCCAAGGAATTTTTCACAGGGAAGAAACCGGAGGTAGGGCATCTTCGGATATTTGGTAGCATGGCTTACTGTCATGTACTCAGCGAGAAGAGAAGCAAGCTAGATCAAACTGCAGAAAGGGGTTATCTTGTAGGGTACAGTGACACCTCCAAGGCATACAGGATCTATATCCCTGACAGTAGGGAGGTTGTGATAAGACGCGATGTTAAGTTCATGGAGGATAAAGCGTTTCAGAAATCGTGTGATATGCCGGCAGAGGATCAAACTGCAGAAGTTCCCTTGGTCCAAGAACAACTTGGGCACCAAGAAGAATAGATAGGAAAACAAACTTTGGTACCAAGGACAGGTACTAAAATTTTCACAGAGGAAGATCAAGAAGATATTCAGTCAGAGGAGCCGTTAGATCAGGAGGAAGAGTTGAGAGAGCAACCTTCCACCAGTGGTCGGATCAGCAGGGAAGCTCAACAAATATTGAGGGACGCAGAAAAATTTATTGGGACTCCCAGGAACGGGAAGAGACAACGCAAACCTCCTGACAGGTACCAGGCCTTGGTGGCTCAAGTAGAGGAACCTTCCAGCTTCTAGGAAGCTGTTCAACACCAAGTATGGGTGGATGCCATGATAGAAGAGTATGCATCTATCATGACAAATGATGTCTGGGAAGTTGTACCTCGACCTCAGAGTAGATCCGTTGTTGGATCACGTTGGATCTACAAGATCAAGTACGCTGCAGATGGTAGTGTAGAGAAATACAAGGCAAGGTAAGTGGCAAAAGGGTATGCTCAGAAGGAAGGCATTGACTATGAGGAGACCTTCGCACCAGTTGCTAGATATACCTCCATCCGGACTGTCGTGTCTTTAGCTACATAAATGGGATGGGAGATTCATCAAATGGATGTCAAGACAGCGTTCTTGAATGGAGAAATTGAGGAAGAGGTATATATCGAACAACCAGAGGGTTTTGAGACTCATGAAAGGAGGTCTCATGTATGTAGATTAAAGAAAGCCCTGTACAGGCTTAAGCAGGCTCCGAGAGCGTGGTATGGTCGGATAGATAGCTATTTGCAAAAGATGGTATTTGTCATGAGTGATGCGGTTCCCAATCTTTACTACTTGCTGGTATAGGATGAGATATTGGTACTGGTACTATATGTAGATGATCTGTTTCTCACGGGATCATCTAGGCTCATCAATGATTGTAAACAGAATCTAGAAGTTGAATTCGACATGAAGGATTTGGGGTTGATGCACTACTTCTTGGGATTGGAAATTTGTCAGAAAGATGGATATATCTTCATGGGACAGGAGAGGTATGCCTTGGAAATTCTGAAGAGGTTAAGAATGCAGGATTGCAGGCCCATGGCTACACCCATGATCACCAATTGGAAAAAGATAGATGCATCAGAAGATACAGAGGTAGACCCCCACCTTATACAGACAGCTCATCGGGTCATTGATGTATCTGGGTAACACCAGACCAGACATTTTCTTTGCTGTCAACACTCTTAGTCAGTTCATAGTGGAACCCAAAAGAGTGCACTGGGCCGCAGCAAGGCACGTCCTGAGGTATGTACAAGGAACAGTCAGATTCAATATTATATATGGCAGAGAAGAGGATGTCAGACTCAGTGGATTCACAAATGCAGATTGGGCAGGTAGCTTAGTGGACAGAAAAAGTACCTTTGGGTAATGTTTCAGCATTAGATTAGGAATTGTGTCTTGGTGCAGTAGGAAACATAAGTCAGTAGCATTGAGCACAGCCGAAGCAGAGTACATGGCAGCTAGTACAACTACATGCAAAGAAATCTAGCTTTGGAAACTTCTTGTGAGTCTATTAAGAAGCAGGATGGAGCCAACTAGCGTTTACTGTGACAATCAAAATTGTATCAAACTCTCTTAAAATCCAGTATTTCATGATCAGTGCAAACATATTGACATCAGATGTCATTTTATTAGAGACTGTGTTCAGCGTGGGGCAGTACAACTCCAGTACACCCCCACAGGTGAACAAACAACATATATACTCACTAAGGCTCTGGGGAGAATTAAGTTCACTCAGTTCAGGGAACAACTGGGTATGACTGAAAATCCATTTCAGTAAGAAATGGATCCTCAGCGCAATTGAAGGAGAGAGTTGCACTACAGTGGAAATTGGCAGTAGTAAGTAGAGTCAGCAGCAGTACAGATGCAACATTTCTTGTGCACTGTTGATGAGCAGCATCAACAACACAGTAGCAGATGTTACAGAAGTTAGAACAATAGCACATTGAGTTGTTTTGCTAGAGCACTTTCCTCGCTAAGAGGGAGTGTTGATTTATGGTAGCATCAGATGTGCTCTAGCCTTGTAATTTTGTATATGGGCTAAGACACATGTATTCCATAATACCTAGAAATGGTTTTGGAAAATTCCACTTAGAGATGGTTTAATTAAATTAATTAATCATTTTTTAATGTTTTCCTAAGTCTAAACGTAGGGAAACTGATTAATTAAAGGTTATTAATTAAACTAAGAGTGAATCTTCTAGATAAAGTCATGAATCACCTCCAAGTTAATCTTAGCCCTTGATTATGTTTTAATCTTGGTCGTTGAAGGTTCAACAGAAGAATATAAGGAGGGTGAGGGGCCTATGGAAATACACATCAAACGGAGAAAGAATCAAGAGGTTGATTTCTTCAGTGAGAGGAAGAATCGAAGTGGTTCTCATTTGCAGAGAGGGGAAGGTGAAATCTCCGGGAGGGAGAATTTCTGAAGCATAGAGAGTGCATGAAGAGGAATGAGAGAGGAGCCAAAGCATCAACGCAGAGTTACCCTAGCAGCAGTTACGTTGGGCCAGCGCAGAGAAGCAGAGGGAGTTTCGTTTTCTGTTGGAGGAACAACTGAGGGTTCATCCGGTGTCAGGAGGACATTTTGGGATGGAAGGAGCACTCCAGTCTCATACAGCAGCAAGCACAGAAGAAACCACGACAAGCAGTAAAAGCAGTGACGCAGTGACAACGTGAGTGACGTAGTCACTGCGCAGAAATCACGCAGAGCCAGTGAGTGTGGGTGCAGGTCAGTGTCGGAACTTAGATGGTGATGTGAGAGTTGTTTCACTCAACCTTTTCTCATCAGAATACTTCAGGTGATTGATTGACATTTACAATCACATATTTGTACTCAGTATTTTTGCATAATAAATAAACCCTCAGATTTGCTGCACTGGTTTTCCCACATTGGGTTTTTTCGAGGAAAATTGTCCAAAATAACGGTGTCTATGTGTGATTAATTGTGCTATTTTTTATATATGATTTGTTAATAGTGATGTCTACAACGTATTTTATTTTGTTATTTAACACAAGAAATGTTAAATAATTGTGTTTGACAACGCAATAGAATAAATTTAATAAGTAGCTGCAGTAGAATTCTCCATTATAGAATTTTCACACAAAAGAGATAAATGCCAATAATGCTCAATCATTCAAGATATGCTTTAGATTAAAACACTTAGAATCTCAATACCAATGTATATTTATCATTCACAAATCAATATCGTAGTGAAACAAGAATGACCATATGAGAGTACTAATTTTCCAATTAGATTGCAACTTAAGAGAAAAAAGTTACTTCAATGGCAATTCAAAGACTTCAAGTAAAGAGCACTTAGATCTTAATGTCAATACGAGATTACCATTCACAATGATATTCGATTCTTGATTTAGTGCTTATATGGGTGATTTAGATGTGATCTTATAGACTTCTAAAACTCACAATGAAACCACAAACGTTAATGTACTTGGAGCTATCAGAAATCACCTTGCGAGACAATTATGATTTATAGAGAATGAGCAAGGAAATTTCTTAACTCACTTATGTCCCAATCACATTCAAATGAGCAATTATTAGGCCTTTTAGGACAACAGTAAGTAAATTCACTCTAAATCCAAAAAATGACAAGCGTGTATGAGCCAAATATGAGCAATGAGATACCTATTATCTTGCCAAATGTAACTATGATCTAATCAGCCTTCTTATGATGTATTTTTCAGTATTATATCAGATCTGATCACATCCTTCATGCAGAGATAGCAACTATTAAACAACTAGATCGATTCCAAGAGATAAAGGACCAAATTTCTTAAATGACTCGGCAATATGTTAGATATCTTAGATGTGATTTTTATGCCACTTATATGTGTTTTTCATCACTGTTATGAATGTATTCAGAGAGATATAACAAACAATGAGAGAAAATAGGGTTTAGAGATCAAACCCTTGGCCTCTAGGCCTAGAAGTAAACTTATCCAACTTCTCCCAAAATTTCCCAATGCGTATGCCACCTAAAAACACAAGTTTTTTGCCATATTCTCTACAAAACCCATGAATGAATTAGCTTCGAACGTTAAGTGATCACCAACATAGATTAATGAGGGCCAAATGAGGGCTAGAAGGAGGCTAACAGGGCCTAATAGGCTTGCGCCTAAGGCTAAGAGGCTAAGTAAGCCTCACGACTAGGGGAGGGGAGGCCCAAGGGGCTACCGCAAGCCCTAGAGGGGCTGCGGCAAAGGGACAGAGGGTCGAAGAGGGGCTGGAAGCCCACGACAAAGGGAGGATAGGGCTAGTCGAGGGAAAAGGAGGCAACGACAGGGAGGAAATGGAGAGCAGAGTGTTGATTTTTGAGTAGCTTGGGAGGTACTCCAAGCCCTAGGGTTCAAGGTTTGGAGGGTGAAGCGCCACAAAAGTCACTTGTGGGCTTGGAACTTAAGGTTGGGGTTTTGCACCCATCGATGTTTGGGCCAATACCATGGAGCATTTTGGACATGTGATAGATGGTTGTGATAGAGGATGGTGAGGAGAATCCAATGCTTCAAGAAACGTCGAAATCCAAGATGTCCTTGATGAGTTATGAATTTTTGAAGTTGGCAATGAATTTTTTGGACAGTCAAGTCATGTAAGTTTGAAATGTTAAGTCCAAAATACATGTCTATTGGGTAATTCGAGTAGCCCTTCTTATGTGTATAAATAGTGTAGTATCCCCAATTTTGTGAGCATGAGAATTTTGCCTCATTTTGGTGATATTCAGTAAAGGGGCAAATATTATTTTGGAGAAAGGTGGAACATATTATTTTATTGGAGATTGGTGGCAAATTATTATTTTATTAAAATGGAGGCAAAAGTCACTTAGTGGAAAATGACCCCCACCATTAAAATAATAATTAAGAAAAGGAGTGTAGAAGCATATGGAGAAATTATAAAAGGAGGATGGACTCATTTGCTAATTATCTTTTGACTATTACATTTCACCTTTCATTTTCTCTTGGGGTTGTTTAGCACAAGAAGAAAAGTGTTGTTTAGCACTAGGAATTCCAAGCGGAATTCCACCTCTATCTTCGGTGAATTTTGAGTGTCACCTTAGGGGAGTAAGGAGTCCATTTCAGGTCTTCTCTAGGAGCTACATTGCCTACTATTTCCAGCTGGAGCGTGCTTCTATTAGGGTGCAAATGAAAATTCGAAAGGGTTGAGAGAAGCTAGCAGAAAGTGGAGTTTTGGCCAGAGATTTGCAAAGAATTATCCATAGGGAGGACACGTTTTTCCTTGGGGATTTGCAGGGCCAAGAGTGCTGCATTTTGGAGGATCGAATTTATCTATTCGAGGGCCTGCGTAGGGGTTTACTGGCAGCTTCTGTGCACTTGCAGAGATTCAAAATTTGGGGAGCATTCGAGCTGGTATATGCTTAGTGATTGAGGGGAGAAATTTGCAGGAGTTCAAGAGGATTTCTTGGAGGGAGATTTGGGCCGAATTCAACAGTATCTAAACTGTAGGGCGTTTTCTGGCCAAATTGAGCAATTACACTTGTTGGGGGTCACCGAGGGTCGATGGATACAACCCAAACCCTTTCTGGGTTTTTGTGGGTTTATTGAGAGGAGTCTCTGTAGGATTTTCAGAGAGCTTGATGCAACTCTGATTATCACATAGAATGTTGGTCGCCTCCATCTTCTCCTTGAGTAGGTTCACAAGCAATTTCCGAAGTCATATGGCCTTACACGAAGCTGTGCTAGCTGCCATATATTCAGCTTCTGCGGAGCTCAGGGCCACAGATTTCTGTTTCCTGCTGCACCAGGAGGTCATCCCCAATCCAACACTGAAACAATACCCACTGGTATTTTTCCGATCTGCTAGACTGAATTTTCCTGTTGGAACACCTAATCCTACATGGGTAGGTGTGGAATGCGAAAAGTCAAAATGGAGTCCAAGTGACCTTGGAATGTGAAACCAAGAGTCACACCATTGTACTATAAATGTACATCTTTGTATAATGGAAAATAAGAAAGCCTCACGCTTATCCTTCATTGTGTTTAGTCTCTTGTGTGTGTGCATTTTTCTTCTCATACACCATGTGTGTGCTTCAACATGGTGTTTAACATGGTATCAGAGTGGGCGATTGCTGGCCCTGCTCCACTTTGAGTGAGCCATTTGTGTTTATGGCCTATGCATATCTGCAAAAATTGTTGGTTTTTTTGCAGCACTCAAGTGTTTGTAGCAGTCTTTTTGCCACATTCAGAAAGTGGTTTTGGAGAAGGAGCAGCATTCAGAAGAAAGAGCAGCATTCAGAATTTGTTTTGAAGAAGAGCAGCAGTGTTGTTGAAGAAGCACATCTGAAGGTTTTCATTCTCATTTTTCCTGCAATTTCTATTAATTTCTGCATTGAAGAGTTGCTGGAAAACATTGTTTAAAGAGGGTTTCTGAAGTAGAAGTTTCTAGCTTTTTAATGGAAAAGAATTTTGAGTTTTTCCATTACTGGCTACCTGAAAGATTTCTAGATTTGCACCGAAAGAAATCCGAGTTTTTCTCGCTTATCTACATTTTCCGCCGCTGAAATTAATTTGCTTCTATATTTTGGAAGAAAAGAAAACTCGTTGTTAAGGCAATCTCCAAAACCTGTTTTACTTTCTTTGTCAGATAAAAAAAAAATTCTCTCATTTCATGGCCTTTCGGCCCCCTCGCTTTCAGCCTCATCGTTTAACACCAGCCCCACATATCGCTTCACCCACCTCCCCGCAAGTCAACCCTTATCACCCAAAGACCTCACCAAACTCCAAGCTACACAAACAAACGCCTCAGCGCCTTATACTTGTTTCTTAATACCACCCTTTTCAAACTGCTCACCCGCCCATTTTAACTCAGAGCGTTTTTTTTAAATTCGATTTTTGAAATTCATTAATCCCCTCCTCATATTAAATTTATACCGCCCCTACATAATTTATACCGCCTTTTCATTCAACTTTTAAATTCGATTTTTTAATCTATTCCCCTCCATTAATAAATATAGCCCCCCATTTCTATAGTTAACCCCCTTCATATCTTTTAAATTTTTTAATTAATTCCCATTACTACCCCTCCCCTTTCAATTAATTTCCCTCTCATTATTATAATCCCTCTCCAATTTTTTAATCCCCTTCTCTCCATTCCTAATTAATTTCCATTAATTTATTTTTTAATTAATTAAAAAAAAAAAAAAAAGCAGCAGAGAGAGAGAGGAAAGAGAGAGAGAAATGAACAGCAGTAAAAGAAGAAATGACATGTGAGTAGATGGACTACACATAGAGAAAATTGCAGATTTGACATTAACATAAGGGTGATTTTTTGAAGAATTGACATTTGAAGACAGTTTGCCAACTATTTGGAGGAAAATTCAGCTGCCTTAAAGGCTTCTTGCACATGTTTTCAGCTACACATTTACACATGTTTGCAGAGATATTGACATTGTATTTGCATCTTCTTCATAGTTGCAATCAATATTTGAGTTGTTGGATTGTTGATTGCCCTCCATCATTTGAGGAGCACACTTTGTACTTTGAGAATTTCTTGAGTCATTTGTATTTGTTGTTGAATCACATTGTAAACGGGTGCATTCTCGGTTGAAGCCGACACCCTTTCATTTTTTGAGCCTAAGTTGTTGAAATGGCTAAAATCAATGAGGTATTAGTGTTGTTGAATAACCTCATTCATTCAAATGTTGATGATGTGATAAAAATGAGCAAGGATGCTCTATGTAACATTCAGAGTTGTTTGCTAGATGCACAAGAAAAGATTGAGTTTTTACAGTTGGAATCTCAGCTTCAGCGAGACGAACTTCAGCGAAAGAGTCACCATTCTGAACCTGTTTCTGTTCAGAAGATTGAGAAGGACTCTCATCAGAAGAAAGAAGATAAATTTCCAGTTGATTCACATTCAGTTCCTTGTACTAGAGTAGATGTACATGCAGATGCAGCAGCTCAGCCTGCACTTCCTAAGCCCATCATCAGACCTTGGGAAGAGCTTGTCCACAATAAGCACCGAACTGGTCTTGGATATGACAAGGATGTGTCCTTTCATATTCCAGACTACACCAAGCCTATCAGATTTCAAAGTGCCGGATTCCTATATGACAGTTCACCTGCAGCCGTTCCAGATCTTGTTCCACTTCCACAACAGATTGAGAAATGCCAACAC
>CM076572.1:1213616633-1213732620 GCA_034641835.2 Pinus albicaulis | reverse complement strand
AAAAGAGATAAATGCCAATAATGCTCAATCATTCAAGATATGCTTTAGATTAAAACACTTAGAATCTCAATACCAATGTATATTTATCATTCACAAATCAATATCGTAGTGAAACAAGAATGACCATATGAGAGTACTAATTTTCCAATTAGATTGCAACTTAAGAGAAAAAAGTTACTTCAATGGCAATTCAAAGACTTCAAGTAAAGAGCACTTAGATCTTAATGTCAATACGAGATTACCATTCACAATGATATTCGATTCTTGATTTAGTGCTTATATGGGTGATTTAGATGTGATCTTATAGACTTCTAAAACTCACAATGAAACCACAAACGTTAATGTACTTGGAGCTATCAGAAATCACCTTGCGAGACAATTATGATTTATAGAGAATGAGCAAGGAAATTTCTTAACTCACTTATGTCCCAATCACATTCAAATGAGCAATTATTAGGCCTTTTAGGACAACAGTAAGTAAATTCACTCTAAATCCAAAAAATGACAAGCGTGTATGAGCCAAATATGAGCAATGAGATACCTATTATCTTGCCAAATGTAACTATGATCTAATCAGCCTTCTTATGATGTATTTTTCAGTATTATATCAGATCTGATCACATCCTTCATGCAGAGATAGCAACTATTAAACAACTAGATCGATTCCAAGAGATAAAGGACCAAATTTCTTAAATGACTCGGCAATATGTTAGATATCTTAGATGTGATTTTTATGCCACTTATATGTGTTTTTCATCACTGTTATGAATGTATTCAGAGAGATATAACAAACAATGAGAGAAAATAGGGTTTAGAGATCAAACCCTTGGCCTCTAGGCCTAGAAGTAAACTTATCCAACTTCTCCCAAAATTTCCCAATGCGTATGCCACCTAAAAACACAAGTTTTTTGCCATATTCTCTACAAAACCCATGAATGAATTAGCTTCGAACGTTAAGTGATCACCAACATAGATTAATGAGGGCCAAATGAGGGCTAGAAGGAGGCTAACAGGGCCTAATAGGCTTGCGCCTAAGGCTAAGAGGCTAAGTAAGCCTCACGACTAGGGGAGGGGAGGCCCAAGGGGCTACCGCAAGCCCTAGAGGGGCTGCGGCAAAGGGACAGAGGGTCGAAGAGGGGCTGGAAGCCCACGACAAAGGGAGGATAGGGCTAGTCGAGGGAAAAGGAGGCAACGACAGGGAGGAAATGGAGAGCAGAGTGTTGATTTTTGAGTAGCTTGGGAGGTACTCCAAGCCCTAGGGTTCAAGGTTTGGAGGGTGAAGCGCCACAAAAGTCACTTGTGGGCTTGGAACTTAAGGTTGGGGTTTTGCACCCATCGATGTTTGGGCCAATACCATGGAGCATTTTGGACATGTGATAGATGGTTGTGATAGAGGATGGTGAGGAGAATCCAATGCTTCAAGAAACGTCGAAATCCAAGATGTCCTTGATGAGTTATGAATTTTTGAAGTTGGCAATGAATTTTTTGGACAGTCAAGTCATGTAAGTTTGAAATGTTAAGTCCAAAATACATGTCTATTGGGTAATTCGAGTAGCCCTTCTTATGTGTATAAATAGTGTAGTATCCCCAATTTTGTGAGCATGAGAATTTTGCCTCATTTTGGTGATATTCAGTAAAGGGGCAAATATTATTTTGGAGAAAGGTGGAACATATTATTTTATTGGAGATTGGTGGCAAATTATTATTTTATTAAAATGGAGGCAAAAGTCACTTAGTGGAAAATGACCCCCACCATTAAAATAATAATTAAGAAAAGGAGTGTAGAAGCATATGGAGAAATTATAAAAGGAGGATGGACTCATTTGCTAATTATCTTTTGACTATTACATTTCACCTTTCATTTTCTCTTGGGGTTGTTTAGCACAAGAAGAAAAGTGTTGTTTAGCACTAGGAATTCCAAGCGGAATTCCACCTCTATCTTCGGTGAATTTTGAGTGTCACCTTAGGGGAGTAAGGAGTCCATTTCAGGTCTTCTCTAGGAGCTACATTGCCTACTATTTCCAGCTGGAGCGTGCTTCTATTAGGGTGCAAATGAAAATTCGAAAGGGTTGAGAGAAGCTAGCAGAAAGTGGAGTTTTGGCCAGAGATTTGCAAAGAATTATCCATAGGGAGGACACGTTTTTCCTTGGGGATTTGCAGGGCCAAGAGTGCTGCATTTTGGAGGATCGAATTTATCTATTCGAGGGCCTGCGTAGGGGTTTACTGGCAGCTTCTGTGCACTTGCAGAGATTCAAAATTTGGGGAGCATTCGAGCTGGTATATGCTTAGTGATTGAGGGGAGAAATTTGCAGGAGTTCAAGAGGATTTCTTGGAGGGAGATTTGGGCCGAATTCAACAGTATCTAAACTGTAGGGCGTTTTCTGGCCAAATTGAGCAATTACACTTGTTGGGGGTCACCGAGGGTCGATGGATACAACCCAAACCCTTTCTGGGTTTTTGTGGGTTTATTGAGAGGAGTCTCTGTAGGATTTTCAGAGAGCTTGATGCAACTCTGATTATCACATAGAATGTTGGTCGCCTCCATCTTCTCCTTGAGTAGGTTCACAAGCAATTTCCGAAGTCATATGGCCTTACACGAAGCTGTGCTAGCTGCCATATATTCAGCTTCTGCGGAGCTCAGGGCCACAGATTTCTGTTTCCTGCTGCACCAGGAGGTCATCCCCAATCCAACACTGAAACAATACCCACTGGTATTTTTCCGATCTGCTAGACTCCCAACCCAATCTGTGTCAGTGAACCCACTCAAACTGATGTCATTGCCTCTGGTGTATTTCAATCCAAGTTTGATTGTTCCTTGTAGGTATTTGAGAACATGTTTGGCTGCTGCCCAATGAGCCCTCCTAGGTTCCACTATGAACTGATTGAGGGTATTGACAACATAACAGATGTTTGGTCTAGTGTTTACCAGATACATCAGAGAACCTATGAGCTGCCTATACAATGTAGGATCAACCTCATCATCTTTAGACGTGTTAATTTTCTTCCAGTTGGTAATCATTGGAGTAGCCATGGGTCTACAGTCCCCCATCTGAAACCTTTTCAGAACTTTTGTAGTATATCTTCCTTGTCTAAGGAAGATCTCACCCTTCTGCTACCAAACTTCCAACCCCAGAAAATAATGCATCAGCGCTAGCTCCTTCATGTCAAATTCCGCAGCTAAATTCTCCTTGTGGTCCTTGGTGAGCTTAGATGATCCTGTTAGAAATAGATCATCTACATATAGCACCAGTATAAGAGGCTCATACCATACCCTGAGATAGTAGAGATTGGGATCTGCGTCACTCTTAACAAATCCCATTTTCTGCAAGTAGCTGTCAATTCGACCATACCAAGCTCTAGGGGCTTGCTTCAGTCCATACAAGGCCCTCTTGAGCCTGCACACATGAGTTTTTTGGTCATGTGTCTCAAAGCCCTCTGGTTGTTCAATGTATACTTCTTCCTCGATCACCGTGTTCAGGAACACAGTCTTGACGTCCATCTGGTGAATCTCCTATCCCATCTGCGCAACAAGGGATATCACAGATCTAATAGAAATATATTAGGCTACTGGGGTGAAGGTGTCTTCATAATCTATCCCTTCCTTCTGAGCGTACCCCTTAGCCACAAACCTAGCCTTAAATTTCTCCATGCTGCCATCTGCAGCATATTTGATCTTGTAGATGTTCAAATTTTAGGGTGTTGGGATAGCATCTAATGTGCTCTAGCTCCCAAACTTTGTGGAGGGACTAGAGTACATAGAATCTCCAAGACCCAGAAAGCGTTTTGGGAAATTCCATCCAGTTTAAGAGATTTTTAATTAATTAATCTTTTTAATTAAGGACCCTAAGTCTAACTTAGGAAAATTAAAAAATTAAAGGTAATTAAATTAAACATGTGATGAGAATGACTTAAGTGATGTGGATCAAGCATCTTCTAATATTAGCCATCGATTCAAGATTAGATCACTACCGTTGAAGTTTCAACGAGAAAAGTATAAGAAGAGGGCTTGGGGTCAGTTGGAGAACACACACACTGGCAGAGCACTGAAGCTAAGTCAGAATTCTAGGGCGTGGTTTGCTAAGAATTTCAAAAGTGTTTCAGCTGCAAAGAGGGGCAGTATTGGTGAGGGGGATGGTTTAGTCCTAGGCCAAGAGTACAACGGGGGCAAAGAAGCAGCAAACCATGGTAGCGCAGAGGCAGCAGCTACACAGAGCAGCAGAGAGCCCAGGAGGGGCAGCGCAGAGGCAGCAGGAGGGCAGGAGGGCTAACGTAGTGCCAGGAGGGCTGACGCAGTCCCAGGAGGACTGATGCAGGCCCAACTAGGGCATCGCAGGGGCAACGTAACCCAGTCTGGAGTGACATAGGCCCTTCCTGAGCAGCACAGAGGCTGACGCAGGCTAGCAGGGCTGACACAGTAGGCTTCAGAGCAGCGCTGGGGTTTTTAGATGCCGGAAAGGGCCGAGTTCTGTAAATCCCGTTTGAGGGTGTGAATCAGTTAGTTGAGTTCTGTAAATCTCGGAGAGGGTAGCACAACAACAGAATGACGTAGAGCCACGCAGGGGTTGACGCAGAGATAGATCAAAGTCTTCCAGAGGGATGCAGGAGCAGCCTGCGCTGCGCAGTCATTGCGTTGAGCCAGTCTGCTCACGTAGAGGCCAGCCTGGGTGACGTAGTCCAGAATTTAGTTATTGTGTAGAGTGTTGTGATCCGTAAGCTGAGCTGCAGACCTTCAGTAGTTGCTGGTGGGGTGAAGATTCTACCGGTGCAAAATTTATCCTAAGCTAAGTTGACAAAGAGCGGGAGGAGAACAACTTCTCAGAAGATTTCCTACCAAAGAAATATAAAGATCGATGAGAGGATTGAAGAGATCTGATTCATTGTGTTTGGCAGACTTCCAAGAGAGGGAGTTAGTTGCCAAAGGGAGCTGAGGGTGCCTTTCTCGCCAAGGACCCTAGATCTAAGTCTCTAGCAAAGAGAGGAGGATCAGTTCCAACAAATTTCTGAGGAGATGGCACCACACGGACTGTGTGATCAGGATAGGTTGGAAGGCCTGTCCAATTTTGCGATCTAGAAGGCTAGAATCGTGGCAGTCCTTGAGGCCTACGATATACGAGAGCATGCAGAGAAAGTCTTGGTTACACCGACCGATGCGAAGCTTCTGGAGAAGCATAATGAAGCAGTAGCACATGCCAAGTGCTTCATTATGGACGGGGTCAAAGATCATGTGGTACCACACATAGCCAAGAAGGCGACGACTCATGAGATGTGGATAGCCCTAACCACATTGTATGAAGGAAGGTCCGTCCAAAGAAAGATGCTTCTGGGGAACCAGCTGAGGTTATTCATGATGGCCAAGGGAGAGGAGATCGACCCTTTTCTATCCAAACTGCAGGCAATTCGGGATCAGCTGACTGGCATGGTGGTGAAGGTGAATGACGATGTCATGGTGAGGACTACTCTCAATGCAGTCACAGAGGACTGGGAAAATTTTGTCCAAAGTCTTTTGGGCAGAGCGGACCTTCCCAGCTGGGACAACATGTGGGCTATCCTCCGACAAGAGGAGATCTGCCGTATCTCCAAAAGACAGTATAGCACGGGTTCGAGCAAGATAAAGGAGGAAGAGGAAGATGCATCCTTGTCATCAAAGAGGCAGCAAGGGAAAAAGAAGCATGATCTGTCAAAGATCAAATGTTTCCAGTGCGGTGAACTTGGACATTTCGCTAGCAATTGTCCTAAGAAGAAGAAGGACAAGAAGCTTCTAGTTCCAAGGCTGCTGTAGTAGACGATGGCTCTGACGATGATGTAGCCATGAGCACTCATGAACCACGAAAGTGGGGCGACCTTGATTTGTAGAGCAGCTACAGAGTGGTGGCAGGATCCTTGAGTAGCCCAACTCTTGGATCACATATGAGCTATGGTAGCCTGAAGATAGTAGCGAGACAAGTGGAGCAGTGGGTGCAAAGGATCACGGATGGAGCAAAGGCAGAGTTGACACGCTGATGAGGGAGCAACAGAGCTAACATGCTGATGAGGGAGCAGCGTAGGGTACACAGTACAGTGGCTGAAAGGCTTCACGAGGACTGCGCAGCGCAATGTAGAAATTTATGAATCCTAATTCTTATGCAGAAATTATTACTATTAATCTGGTTAAGCTTCTCCTACTTATACAAGTTATTAACTGAATAAATTCAAGTTAACATCAAAGTAAAACACATAATAGATCTCTACCAATTCAGATCTAGAATAAGCATATGCACACAGAGACACAGTGATAGTTATTTCTGGACAAACTGTCCCTGGAAAAACCCAATGTAGGAAAACCAGTCTCTGGCTGCTGGAGGGTTTTATTATTAAGAATATTTCTGAATACACAACACTGGGTTCCAGATCTAGAAAAACCTACAGAGAAAACTCTAGATCTGCAGCTCCTGGCTGATCTAAGACCAAAAATACTGACTGATTCACACCCTCAAACGGGATTTACAGAACTCAGCCAGATCTAGGCCTAGAAACCCCAACGCTGCCCCTGAAAGACACTGCTGTTGCCTTCCTCTGCGTTGTCCTTGCTGATTTATTCTCTACTTCTTGTGTATTCTAGACCCTGGCATCAGATCATCCCCTTGGTCTAAATTCCCCTCTCTGCAACTGAAAAACTTCTGAGAATTCTTAGCAAACCCGCCCAGAATCTCAGCTTAGCTTCAGTTCTCTGCCTCCATTTGTGTTTTACAAATGACCCCAAGCCTTTCCTTCATACTTTTCTCGTTGACAAATGAACGACCAAGATTAAATCTTTAATCAATGGCTAAGATTAAAAGAAAGCTTGATCCGTGTGACTTAAGATAATTTCATCACATGTTTAATTAAATTCACTTTAATTATTTTATTTTCCTAAGTTTTAACTTAGGAAATACATTAAAATAATTAATTAATTTAATATCTCCTAAACCAGATGAAATTTCCCAAATCCATTTCTCGGTCTTGTAGATCCAGTGTACTCTAGTCCCTCCACAAAGTTTGGGAGCTAGAGCACAACTAATGCTACCCCAAATACACAAAATCTCAACACTCCCTCTTAGCATCAAGGGTGTGCTCTAGCAATACATCACGCTCATGCATTACATGATTTGGGCACTGGTTCTGTGCTGTTGAAGCTTGGCCTCCTGTCAGTCAACTCTGCATTGCTGCTGCCACTCTGTACTGCTGCCCATGACTCTGCCACTGCCACTGCAACCACTGTACTGCAGCTCCCTCTTCTTCGGAAGACCACCCTTTCCTTTAGTGGAAAGGGTTCTTTATCATTCCCATCTTCTCTTTGAAGTAAGTGAACTTAACCTTATTCAGAGCCTTTGTGAGAATGTCTTCTACTTGTTCACCTGTAGGAGTGTATCGTAACTGTACTACTCCCTTTTGAACATAGTCTTGGATAAAGTGACACCGAATGTCAATGTGCTTCGACTGATTATGAAACACAGGATTCTCAGAGAGCTTGATGCAACTCTGATTATCACACATGATCTTGGTCGGCTCTATTCGTTTCTTAAGTAGGTTCAAAATTAATTTGCGGAGCCATATGGTCTCACACGAAGCCATGCTTGCTGCCATGTGCTTTGCCTCGGCTGAGCTCAGTGCTACGGTCTTTTGTTTCCTGCTACACCAGGAGGTCATTCTTGATCCGACACTGAAACAGTACCCGCTGGTACTTTTCCGATCTACTGTGCTTCCAGCCCAGTCTGCATCTGTGAACCCACTTAACTGAATTTCATTTTCCTTCGTGTACTTTAGCCCATACTCGACTGTCCCTCTCAAGTATCTGATAATATGTTTATGTAATATTCCTAATTAGCACCGCTAATTGGAATATTTCATTTTTGTATAGTTTTGCTTCCTATAGTTAAATTAATAAATAAAAGTGAGAAAGAGGGGGTCACCTCACTTTAATAAAATAAAGTGCTTCCTAGTAGATGAATGTTGTCACTTAAAGGGAAAGCCTTGGGGGTCCACACGTTACATGAGAGAGGCCTCACGTAGGGACTAAAGGCAACTGCGCAGGCATAGGAGGAGCTCAAGGACGCAGTTAGGGTTTTGAGGGAGCTAGCACTATAAAAGGTGGGGGTTTCACTCCATTTGGCATGATTGATATGTTGATGATATTGTGAGCTAGACTTCTGTCTACTTGAGCACGCCGGTTGTTTAGTCGGTCTGCAGCACTGTTTAGTGCGACTGAGTGTCTCCGGTCAGAGATCTTGCCCTTGGCCCCGGGGGACTTTGAGTGCCTGCTCGGGCAAGGTATTCCTTTAGTTTCAGCAGTTGATTTGCAGGAGATTTTGGTGGACGTTTTGCAGAGGAGCTGGGTCTCATAGAGTGACTGCGCAGTCCAGGAGGGAGGACGCAGTTGGTGTTAGGGCAGCTCTGTTGTGGGGAATTTCGTGGAGTCCTCAGCGTATTTCAGCTTGGAGAGATTGTCTATTCAGTTGGAGAGTTTTGCAGGGGGATTTGTGGCCCTTTTCCAGCATTCTTCTTGGGCCTCTGCGCTGTGCTTGGGAGAGACAGCGTTTTCCTTGAGGAGGGCTTCAATGGTGGTTTTTCGGAGGTGGTGCATTTGCTTCATGGTTTCTGGGTTTTGTCCGGAGCAATGAGTACAGGCAGCCTACCGATTTTCAGCTCATTCCGGTGAGGGGATCAACCCCTAGTTCCAGTACATTGCAGCAGCAGCATTCTACGGCAGATTTCTCCAGCAGCTAGGACGCAGTCTCTATTGTAGCCATTTCCTATTCTGAGAGGGTTCTTCACTTGCCTTGTGCAAGGATAGGTGCACTTATTCTAATTATCTCTTGTACCCATATATGTATTCTCAGATTAATAAAATGGCTTAGCGTTCTGGTATTTTATGTGTACTTGCTCTATATTCTAGTTCCGGCATTTTTCCCATTTAGTTGCATGTTTGTATTTCTGCGTATTACTGTCTATTTCTCGTTGGGGATATTACAGTTTAGCTGCTGCCTAGTGAGCCCTCCTTGGTTCCACCATGAACTGACTGAGGGTATTCACTGCATAGCAGATGTCTGGTCTTGTATTGACCAGATACATTAATGACCCGATGCGCTGTCTGTACAAGGTGTGATCAGCCTCATCATCCTCTGATGTGTCTATCTTCTTCCAGTTAGTGATCATTGGCGTGGCCATGGGTCTATAGTCTTCCATCTGGAATCTTTTCAGAATCTCTGTCGTGTATCTTCCTTGCCCTAGGAAGATTTCCCCTTCATGCTACCAAACTTCTAACCCAAGAAAATAGTGCATCCGTCCCAGGTCCTTAATGTCAAATTCTGTTGCCAGATTCTCCTTGCAGTCCATGATGAGCTTGGATGACCCAGTCAAAAACAAGTCATCCACATACAAAACAAGAATAAGTGGCTCATCTCCTACTATCAAGTAGTATAAGTTGGGATCTGTGTCACTCTTGACGAACACCATCTTTTGCAGGTAGCCATCAATCCGACCATACCATGCCCTGGGGGCTTGTTTCAAGCCATACAAGGCTTTCTTAAGTCTGCAAACATGAGTCTTCTGCTCATGTGTCCTGAAGCCCTCTGGCTGCTCTATGTACACTTCCTCCTCTATCACATTGTTCAAGAACGCAGTCTTGACATCCATCTGGTGAATCTCTCATCCCATGTGCGCTGCCAAAGAGATGATGGATCTGATAGAAGTGTACCGTGCTACTGGAGCAAAGGTTTCTTCATAGTCAATGCCTTCTTTATGGACATACCCCTTTGCTACAAATCTTGCATTGAATTTCTCTATGCTACCATCTGCATCAAATTTGATCTTGTAGATCCACCTAGATCCTACAACAGATTTGTCCTGTGGTCTAGGGACTACTTCCTAGACATCATTTGTCATGATGGAGCTATACTCCTCCACCATGGCATCTACCCATACCTGATGCTGAGCTGCTTCCCGAAAGGTAGAGGGCTCTCCAAACTGAGCTACCAGTACCGGATATCTGTTTGGTTGTTTCCTTATCCTCTTCCCTTCTCTAGGTGTTCCAAAAAATCCTTCTGCATCTCTAAGAATCTGTTGGAGTTCTCTGCTCGGTCTCCCATCAGTGGTGGGTGGTCTCACTTGTTCTTCCTCCTGTTCTTCTTCAGAGGAGCTTCCTTTAGAACAATTGTGCCTAGGAGAGGCACTAGACTTCTTCTCCAGAGGTCGTTGAGGCTGTACCAATGGATCTTCCTCAATTTGCGTATCTGTGGCCATCTCTCGAGATTTCCTAAAGGCTCTTTCTTCAAGGAATTTTACATCCCTTCTTACCACGACTCTCCTGCTCTCTGGAATGTAGACGCGGTATGCCTTTGCATTCTCACTGTAGCCCATCAGAAAACCTTTTTCTGCAGTTTGATCCAGTTTCTTCCTCTTTTCCTCTGGAACATGGTAGTATGCTACGCTGTCGAATATCCTGATGTGGCTCACTTTAGGCTTGCTACCTGTGAACACACTTTCGAGAGTCACCTTCCCCAAAGCCCTATTTGGAACTTTGTTATGAATATAGATTGCTGTGTTGCAGGCCTCTGCCCATAAGAATTTGGGAATTTCTTGGTCGTACAACATTGCCCTTGCAACTTCTATTATGGTCCAATTCTTCAGTTCTGCAACTCCATTTTGTTCGGGATTGTAGGGCGCTGTCCACTCTCTCTTGATGCCTTTCTGCGCACAGAAATTTGTGAAGTCTTTATCAATATATTCTCCACCGTTATCTGACCTTATGTGCCATAACTCATTCAGATCTCTGTCGTCTATACTGCTGATCAGGGCCACTGGAGATTCAAGCTGAAGCTTATACAACTTGTAACTCCTTACTCGAATTTGTGCCTTTTTACTCCAGTTAGGATGTTTGACATATACTTTGTCTTGAATAAAGTATACAGCATAGCCATTGTTCTGAAGTTGAGACACCGAGAGTAAGTTCATCCCTAACCCTTGTACAGGCAGAACATCCGTGGCTTGAATCTTGTGGCCATCTTCCGTCTGAAAAGTTATGGTACCTCTCTCGATGGGGGTACATTTTCCTTTATTTCCCATAGTTATTTGGAAATTCATCTGCTCCTCTTGATAGCTCGAAAAACATTCTCGAACCCCCGTCATGTGAGTAGATGCTCCACTGTCAATATACCAAACATCAGGTGGAGTTGTGCTTGACACACATGCAAGATCCTCCTCTAGTCTGGATGCTAGCACTTTCATGTCATGTTCCCTTTGCATTTTTGCATGCTCTGGAGATCTGCGTGAGTCCTTTTGGTTGCATGAACCCTTCCCTTGGTTCATGTCAGATTTTTCCTTCCTGTCAACTGCACTGCCCCTTCAGATCTGCTATTCCTCTGATACCATGTAGAAATTTATGAATCCTAATTCTTATGCAGAAATTATTACTATTAATCTGGTTAAGCTTCTCCTACTTATACAAGTTATTAACTGAATAAATTCAAGTTAACATCAAAGCAAAACACATAACAGATCTCTACCAATTCAGATCTAGAATAAGCATATGCACACATAGACACAGTGACAGTTATTTCTGGTCAAACTGTCTCTGGAAAAACCCAATGTGGGAAAACCGGTCTCTGGCTGCTGGAGGGTTCTATTACTAAGAATATTTCTGAATACACAACTCTAGGTTCTAGATCTGGAAAAACCTACAGAGAGAACTCTAGATCTGTAGCACCTGGCTGATCTAAGACCAAAAATACTGACTGATTCACACCCTCAAACAGGATTTACAGAACTCGGCTAGATCTAGGCCTAGAAACCCCAGCACTGCCCCTGAAAGACACTGTTGCTGCTGCTGCTGCCTTCCTCTGCACTGTCCTTGCTGATCTCTTCTCTGCTTCTTGTGTATTCTAGACCTTGGGATCAGATCATCCCCTTGGTCTAAATTCCCCTCTCTGCAACTAAAACACTTCTGAGAATTCTTAGCAAACCCGCCCTAGAATCTCAGCTTAGCTTCAATGCTCTGCCTCCATGTCTGTTTTACAAATAACCCAAGCCTTTCCTTTATACTTTTCTCGTTGTCAAATCAACGACCAAGATTAAATCTTTAATCAATGGCTAATATTAAAAGAAAGCTTGATCTGTGTGACTTAAGATAATTTCATCACATGTTTAATTAAATTCACTTTAATTATTTTATTTCTCTAAGTTTTAACTTATGAAATACATTAAAATAATTAATTAATTTAATATCTCCTAAACCAGATGAAATTTCCCAAATCCATTTTTCGATCTTGTAGATCCAATGTACTCTAGTCCCTCCACAAAGTTTGGGAGCTAGAGCACAACTGATGCTACCCCAAATACACAAAATCTCAACATGCAACAACAACGTAGAGGACAGTAGCGCAGAGCAAGTCTGCTTATGCAGTGCAGAGCTGCAGCAGTGCAGTAATATCCGGAGGACAACGCATAACAACAACCTATGGAGCTTCAGTGATGAGATGCAGACCAACTGACTTGTTTATCAAAGATTGGGTAGGAGTCCTTTAGTTGCTTACTCTCAGAAATTGAGTTGCAGTGCAACAGTTAGCAGTGGCAATGCTATGGGCAGTACGATGCAACAAATTGAGAGGGAGCTGCAGTACAAATGTAGCAGTGGCAGTTGTAATGACCCAATTCAAATCACGAACGAAAGATATTAGTAAGCAGACGATATATGCGTATGATAGCTACATAGGCATACGTCGTATGTCTTACACTAGTATAATTATTTATGAAGGATGTCTGAGTAAAGGATAAATGGACCTGGTACCTTAAAATATTAGTGAAGAAAAATAGTCTTATTTAATAGTTATTAAGCTATATAGTCCACCAACCCTATTAATGTAAATATATGTGAAAACATATTTTGATATGATTAAAGGAAATTAATTTTAAATATATCAAATTATATATAATATTAATTTTAAATATTATTTTAATTTTTAATAATATTTAAAATTAATATTATATATAATTTGATATATTTAAAATTAATTTCCTTTAATCATATCAAAATATGTTTTCACATATATTTACATTAATAGGGTTGGTGGACTATATAGCTTAATAACTATTAAATAAGACTATTTTTCTTCACTAATATTTTAAGGTACCAGGTCCATTTATCCTTTACTCAGACATCCTTCATAAATAATTATACTAGTGTAAGACATACGACGTATGCCTATGTAGCTATCATACGCATATATCGTCTGCTTACTAATATCTTTCGTTCGTGATTTGAAATGGGTCATTACATTACTCCCTCCCTTTTAAAAAAACTTCGTCTCGAAGGTAGGATTTATATGATGTATTTAATTATTTCTATAGTAGGTGTGATTATGTGAGGATTGTACTTCTAAAATAAATTTTATGTTTGGCCAATTATAATTGTATTATTTAATAGTTATATTCTTTCCAAAACTAATTCCCAAGTTATTCTAGAATCATCCTATCCTTCCTAATCTATTCTGCTCCCATCCTATCCATCCTCTATTGGGTATGCAATGGTGTTTTATATACTGACCTAACCATTCATAGATAGTGTCGACTCTATCGACCTGATATCCCAGTAGGTAGCTGACAGTCATCATCACACGTCTAGGGGAGCGTGACTTGCACAACCCTCCCATGACTCTAGCTTTTGGAGGATAAATGGTGGGAAGTACCTCCACCCCTCCTAGTAGGACCAAGGGTAACATCTTATCATGAAATCTCATGGAGTCTCAATTGCTCTAAAATTTTGTCATCACGTGGTCATTTTGGTAACGATTTTATCTGCAATTTAAACACTTGTCCATACATCATAACATATGCATTGATATATTCAAAACAATTTGCATTCATATAACAATTTTGTGTAATTCATACATGTTGCTATCTATGACCTAATATATTTAGTCATTTCGTAATAAAATGTAGTTATTCTGTTACTTCTATTTCTTCAATCATGCAGAAATGAAATAAATTTATAGATATCTTTATTTATAACATAATCCATGATCTAGATTTCATATTTCCGCAATGTTAATTAAATGACATATTTTATATTGGTATCCATGTACCAGCAAAATAAAATTCATTTCTCAAATGCCCAAAATAGAGTAGTTATATACAAATAAGATTTTCAGTTTCTCAAAATTTAGCACATTTTGGGGTATTTTTGACATATGGCCTCTGTATTTTCCTAGGTAGCCGATCCAGGACTATATTTGTCCTGCTCCACTTTAACTTGATCTACTAGTCGGTTCTTGAGCCGTCGAACCCTACGTTCTAGTATACATAATGGTTCGACCGTGATGGTTCCCTCGTCCGATACCTGCAGTTCCTTCCGATTGTGTATAGATTATCGAGATTTAAATCGAGCTACAGTAAAGAATAGGTATCCAATGTCTCGAATTGATGACCTTTTTGACCAAATGAAAGGAGCAACAATCTTTTCAAAGATCGATCTATGATCAGGTTATCATCAACTAAGGATTAAAGAAAGTGATGTTTTTAAGACTGCATTCCGAACTTGTTTCGGGCATTATGAATTCATTGTGGTACCATTTGGATTGACCAATGCACCAACGGTATTCATGAATCTTATGAACAGTGTTTTCCGCAAATAGCTCGATCAATTTGTACAAGTTGTTTTAGATGATATTCTCATATACTCTAAGAATGAGAAAGAACATGAAGAGCATCTACAAATAGTATTATCTTGCCTTAGGGAACACCAGTTATATGGAAATTTATCCAAGTGTTCTTTTTTTCAAAAGGAAATTCATTACTTGGGACATATTATATCTGGTGAAGGAATCTCAGTAGATCGTGAAAAGGTGAAAGCAATCATGGAATGGTCGATACCTAAGAATGCACAAGAAGTGCGAAGTTTTATGGGTTTAGCAGGTTACTATCGAAGGTTTGTAGAAGGATTCTTCAAAATTGCAAAGCTTATCACAACCCTCCAGCGCAAAAGAGTTAGGTATGAATGGACTGAGGAATGCCATAAAGCATTCACCGAACTCAAAATATTATTGACTAATGCACCAATTTTATGAGTACCTGATATGGACAAAGATTTTACTGTGTGTACTGATGCATCTAAACATGGATTAGGTGCAATATTAATGCAGGATAGAGACGTAATAGCACATGCTTCAAGAAAATTAAAGCTTCATGAAGAACTTTATGCTACGCATGATTTAGAGTTAGCCGCTATAGTGCTAGCTTTAAAGATATGCAGACATTATTTGGTAGGGAGAAACTTTATGCTCAAAAGCGACCATCAAAGTCTACAATATTTTTTCACCCAAAGAGACTTGAATGCTAGACAAAGAAGATGGAGTGAATTCTTAAGTGAATATGATTTTGGAATTTCATATATAAAAGAAAAAGAGAATGTAGTAGCAGATGCTTTAAGTAGAAGACCACGACTATTTTCCCTCATACCTATCAAGGTAGACTTAAGAAAATGAATACTAGAACATCTTGTAAGAGATAGATGGTACTTAAAAGTAAGGTCTGGGCTAGATAGTAACCATTCAAAGGAACCTAAGTTTGAAGGATATGATCTGGAAGATGACGAAATTTTACGATTTCATGGAAGAATTTATATACCAGATAGTGGAGATCTTTGAAGCACCATCTTGAAGGAAGCCCACAGGGCAGTGTATTGTGCACATCCAGGAGTAAAGAAAATGTATGCTGATACAAAGAAACTCTTCTTCTGGACATGCATGAAACATGACATTGTCCAATTCGTCACTAAGTGTCTTGAATGTCAGCAAGTAAAGGTTGATCATTGTCACCCAGTAGGCCTCTTACAACCTCACGACATTCCTATGACAAAATGGGAAATAATTTCTATGGATTTTATTGTTGGGCTGCCACTTACACTGCAAAAGCATAATGCCATTTTGGTTGTGGTGGATAAATTAACGAAAAGCGCCCATTTTATTCTTGTAAGAGATACTTACGAAGTTGCTAATGTAGCTCGGGTATTCATAAATGAAATTATTAGATTTCATGGAGTACCTAAGAAAATCATATCAGATAGAGACTCACGATTCACGTCGAGATTTTGGACGTGTATGCAATCAACCCTAGGAACTCAATTAAATTTAAGTACATCTTATAATCCTGAGACTGACGAGCAAACATAAAGGGTAAACCAAGTACTGGAAGATATGCTAAGAATGTATGTTATGGACCAACAATCGCACTGAGAAAAGTATTTACCTTTAGTCGAATTCAGATACAATAATAGCTATCACAGTTCAATCGGGATGCCACCCTTTGAAGCATTATACGGAAGACCCTGCAGAACACCATTAAGCTGGGACAGGTTAGAAGACCGGGTAATAGTGGGGCCAGAATTAATCCAAGAGATGGAAGAACAAGTAAAGCAAATTAGGCAACGATTGAAAGAGGCACAGGATAGACAAAAAAGTTATGCTAATGCTCATAGGACAGATAGAAGCTATAAAGTAGGAGATCAGGTTTTCATCCGCATCAAGCCAAATAAAAGCACCATACGGTTTGGAAAAATGACAAAATTATCTCCCCGATTTATTGGACTGTTCAAAGTTCTGGAAAAAGTTGGACTTGTCGCCTATCGTCTTGCACTGCCACTCCACTTGCATAAAATTCATGATGTATTTCATGTATCTGTCTTACGACACTATATTGCTGACAAATCTCATAATCTTCAATGGAAATGAGCCACAGATAATTATAACAGTTAGGTTCTCATGGTGAATTTCAGGAGTAGCAGTAAGGTTCTTAGTTAACTTAGAAACTTAGGACCTTACATTTGGTATCAGAGCTGGTGCATAATGTAATGACCCATTTCAAATCACGAATGAAAGATATTAGTAAGCAGACGTTATATGCGTATGATAGCTACATAGGCATATGTCGTATGTCTTACACTAGTATAATTATTTATGAAGGATGTCTGAATAAAGGATAAATGGACCTGGTACCTTAAAATATTAGTGAAGAAAAATAGTCTTATTTAATAGTTATTAAGCTATATAGTCCACCAACCCTATTAATGTAAATATATGTGAAAACATATTTTGATATGATTAAAGGAAATTAATTTTAAATATATATATATATATATATTTAAAATAAATTAATTTAAAATAATAAAAAGAATTATGAATTTAAGGATAAACTCATACGTATCCCTCATTTAAAATGGAGGTTACACCTATGTACCTAAGAAATAAATAAGAAGGCGGAGAGGAGATGGTAACTGCCTAAGATGGAATATTTAACCGTATGAAGAGTAGAAGACAGGGGGGAGAACAAAGGAAGGAGAAAATTGTTGAAGAATTGGGTTGAGAGATGGAAGGGCGAACTAGATCAAGGATTACAAAGTCTCAATTGTTCTGAGATTTTGGGCATGGGGGCCAAAATTCCTCAAATTTGAGTATTTTGGAACTGAATACTGTAGCATTATTCAGTTGGCTAGGTGGTTTTGGTCTTTTGAA
This sequence comes from Pinus albicaulis, assembly GCA_034641835.2. Classification (NCBI taxonomy): domain Eukaryota; kingdom Viridiplantae; phylum Streptophyta; class Pinopsida; order Pinales; family Pinaceae; genus Pinus; species Pinus albicaulis. The sequence goes on along the minus strand of CM076572.1, from coordinate 1,213,715,104 downwards.
ACGAAAATAGGAGCAGAGGCAGTGAAGCAAGAGTTTACAACAGGGAAAAACATCACCAAACACCGAATCGGGTTAGTGAAAGAATATACTTAATGAATTTTGTTATGAAGGTAAATGTTAGTTATCTACTGAATTCCTTATTTTGTATTTTGAATTACTGCTTAAATTCTTATTCTGAATGTTAAAATCAAAATTGCAGTGTTAATAATTTTAATGCTTATTGTAAATTCAGACTAACAGATAATATAACAGTTAGGTTCTTATGGTGAATTTCGTTTAACTTATAAACTTAGGACCTTACATTTGGTAAAAACATATTTTGATATGATTAAAGTAAATTAATTTTAAATATATATATATATATATATATAATTTGATATTTAAAATAATAAAAATAATTATGAATTTAAAGATAAACTCATACGTATCCCTCATTTAAAATGGAGGTTACACGTATGTACCTAAGAAATAAATAAGAAGGCGGTGAGGAGATGGTAACCGCCTAAGATGGAATATTTAACCATATGAAGAGTAGAAGACAGGGGGAGAGAACAAAGGAAGGAGAAAATTGCTGAAGAATTGAGTTGAGAGATGGAAGGGCGAACCAGATCAAGGATTACAGAGTTTCAATTGTTCTGAGATTTTGGGCATGAGGGCCAAAATACCTCAAATTTGAGTATTTTGGAACTGAATATTGCAGTAGTATTCAGTTGGTTGGGTGGTTTTGGTCTTTTGGAACGAAAATAGGAGCAGAGACGTTGAAGCAAGAGTTTACAGCAGGGAAAAACATCACCGAACACTGAATCATGTTAGTGATTAAGAATATACTTCATGAATTTTGTTATGAATGTAAATGTTAGTTATCTACTGAATTCCTTATTTTGTATTCTGAATTACTGCTTAAATTCTTAATCTGAATGTTAAAATCAAAATTACAGTGTTAATAATTGTAATGCTTATTTGTAAATTCAGACTAACAGATAATGATAACAGTTAGGTTCTTATGGTGAATTTCAGGAGTAGCAGTAAGGTTCTTAGTTTAACTTAGAAACTTAGGACCTTACAACAGTGGCAGTGTCATGGGCAGCAGTACAGAAGAGCAGCAGCAGCACAGTGATGAAGGGAAGCAGGCCAAGCATCAGTGCAGAGACCCACACCAGAGATCAGTGCAGCCTTTGAGTGAAGTGTTTTCCTGGAGCACATTCCTGCTAAGAGGGAGTGTTGAGATTTTGGGGTGTTGGGGTAGCATCGGATGTGCTTTAGCTCCCAAAATTTGTGGAGGGACTAGAGTACATAGAATCTCCAAGACCCACAAAGCGTTTTGGGAAATTCCATCCGGTTTAAGAGATATTTATTTAATTAATATTTTTAATTAAGGACCCTAAGTCTAACTTAGGAAAATTAAAATATTAAACGTAATTAAATTAAACATGTGATGAGAATGACTTAAGTGACATGGATCAAGCATCTTCTAATCTTAGCCGTCGATTCAAGATTAGATCACGGCCGTTGAAGTTTCAACGAGAAAAATACAAGAAGAGGGCTTGGGGTCAGTTGGAGAACACACACTGGCTGAGCACTGAAGCTAAATTGGAATTATAGGGCGTGGTTTGCTAAGAATTTCAGAAGTGTTTCAGCTGCGGAGAGGGGCAATATTGGCGAGGGGGATGGTTTAGTCCCAGGCCAAGAGTACAACAAGGGCAGAGAAGCAGCAGACCAAGGCAACGTAGAGGCAGCAGCTACGCAGAGCAGCAGAGAGTCCAACAGGGGTAGCAACAGGCCAGAGGGGTTGACGCAGTGCTGACGCAGTCCCAGGAGGGCTGACGCAGTCCCAGGAGGACTGACACATGCCCACCCAGGGAAGCGTAACCTAGTCTAGGGTGACGCAGGCCCTTCCTGAGCAGCGCAAAGGCTGACACAGTAGGCTTCAGAGTAGCGCTGCGATTTCTAGAGGCCGAAAAGCTGAGTTCTGTAAATCCCGTTTGAGGGTGTGAATCAGTCAGTTTTTTTGTCTCTAGAACAGAGGTATAACTGCATATTTATTTGTCTGTCGGGTTAACCGGTTTGGTGCCCAAATTTGTTGTACTTAAAATCTTCTTAATAATAAAAACCCTCCAAAAGCTAGAAGCACCAGTTTTCCCGCATTGGGATTTTTCGGGGACAGTTGTCCAGAAAATCCTTGTGTGTCACTTTGTCATTATGCAAGTTATTTAGTTTTAGATCTGCATGTGTAGGCTGTTAATGTATTTACTTTGATGTTAATGCTGAAGATTACAGATTAATAACTTGTAAAAGTAGAAGTAAATCAAGAATTTAACAGTAGGGTTTCTTTTTAAGTATATTCAAAACTTTTCACAGTAGATCCATCTCGAACCTACAACTGATCTATCCTGAGGCCTGGACACCACATCTCAGACATCATTCGTCATGATGGAGTTGTACTCCTTCACTATCGCATCGACCCAAACTTGGTGCTGAGCTGCTTCCCAAAAAATAGATGGCTCTCCAACCTGTGCGACCAAAGCTTGGTACCTGTCAGGTTGTCTGTGCTGCGTCTTCTCATTTTGGGGGGCTCCGACAAACTCTTCTGCATCCCTAAGAATCTGTCGCAATTCCCTGCTCGTTTTACCATTGGTAGTGGGTGGATCCACCTGCTCTCCTTCCTGCAAGTCCTCGGGAGATGTATCCCTTGGATCCCCATGCCTTGGAGAGGCACTCATATTACCCTCCTCCGGTCGTTGTGGCTGGACCAACGGATCCTCCTCAGAATGCATAGCATAAGGCATCTCTCGGGATTTTCTGAAGGCCATCTCCTCCATGGATTTCACATCCCGTCGTACCACGATCTTCCTGCTCTCAGGAATGTATATACGATAAGCCTTTGCGTTCTCACTATATCCCACTAGATATACCTTTTCCGTAGTCTTATCCAGCTTCTTCCTCTTCTCTTCAGGCACATGACAATATGCCTCACTGCCAAAGATCCTACAGTGGTTCACTTCAGGCTTGATGCAAGTGAAGACACTTTTTGGAGTGATCTTACCCAATGCGTTATGAGGAATTTTGTTATGTACATAAACAACTGTATTACAAGCTTCAACCACAAAAATTTGGGCATGTCTTGATCGTACAACATTGCCCTTGTAGCTTTGACAATAGTCCTTTTCTTCCGCTCTACAACACCATTCTGCTCCAGATTATATGTAGCAGTCCACTCTCTTCTGATACCTTCCCTTGGGTAGAACTCTGTAAAGTTTTTATTTGTGTATTATCCACCATTGTTTGAACGCAATGTCTTGATCTGCTTTCTCGTCAAATTCTCTACCAGAGCCTTAAACTCCTTGAATCAGCTAAAGACTTCATCCTTGGCCTTTAGAAAGTAGATCCAGGTCTTTCTGGAATGGTCATCAATGAAGGTGACGAAATATTCGACACCACTAAGAGCTCTAGTGGACATCGGCCCGTAGATGTCTGAGTGTATTAAGCCCAACACACTCTTAGCCCTATTGCTGCTTCTATAGTATGTTGCCTTGGCATATTTTCCTAGTACGCACCTTCTGCAGACATCGTCTCGCTTAGTGCTCAGTTCTGGAACTCCTGTGACAGTCTTCTTGAGAATCCTTAACGCCCCATGATGCAAGTGCCCCATTCTCTTGTGCCATAGTTCATACAAGTCTTTTTCATTACTGTTGCCTATTAGTGCCATTGGGGATTCAAGTTGTAACTTGTAGAGTTTATTGCTCTGAACTCCAATTTGTGCTTTCTTCTTCCAACTTGGGTGTTTGACGTATACTCTATTGCCAATGAAGTAAACGTCATAACCTTTGTTTTGAAGTTATGACACCAAGAGTAAGTTCATCCCCAAACCCGACACATGCAGTACATTAGTGGCCCAAAGCTTATTACCAGCTTCCATTTGAAATACTATGGTACCTCTTCCAATAGGGGTACATTTTTCCTTATTGCCCATTGTGATTTTAAAGTTCATCTGCTCTTCTTGGTAGTTTGAGAAACATTCTCGCACTCCTGTTATGTGAGCAGAAGCACCATTGTCAATGTACCAGATCTCAGGAGAAGACGAGCTTGACACACAAGCAAATTCGTCTTCCAATCTGGATGCTAGAACAGAAACATCATGATCCATCTGTTCTTCCATGCTTCCCTTATTCTCTAGAGAACTACGTGAACCCTTCCTAGCTGCTGAAGCAACGTCTGTTTTACGTTCGATCGTCGGTTCTCTGCTCCTATTACTCATCTCTGGCTTTGATACCATGTGAAAATTTCCATCCAAAAAAACTTTCTGCAATGATAGATTTATTTCTCCTACTTATTATTTCAATAAGTTATTTACAGAATTCTTCCAGTAAATTCGAAATAAATACTATTCCAACATTCACTTATGTATATGTAGAGAAAGGAATAGTAAGAAATATAAGTATAAGAAACAATCACATGTACACACTTATTTTTGGACAATTGTCCCCGGAAAAACCCAATGCGAGAAAACCGATGCAGCAGATGAGGGTTTATATTATTATTCTTCAACAATGAATTCTTTATAAGAAATAGACTGGCATATTTCTTTAGAAAACACTTGAGATAGATTCTCTGGTTCCCTTTGGAGAATAACTGACACTTTGAAGACCCACTATCTCCCTCTGCGTCACTCTGCGTGCTTCCCTGCGCAGTCCCTGCGTTGGATTGCGTCACTCTGCGTGGGCACACTGCGCCTTTGCGTCCCTATCTCTTCCTTCTCTGTCATTGCTGACTCCTTCTCCTTCTTTTGTCTCTGCAACTTTGCCCTGCAACTCTCCCTCTGAAATCGAATTCTATTCCTTCAGAATTGACTTCCTTCTGGTTACTGAGTGTATGGCTGACTTGCTTTCCAAATGACCCTCAAGCCTTCTTTTATAATCTTCTCATTGACGAATCAACGACCGAGGTTAGAAGTCTAATGATAATCAATGGCCAAGATTAAAACTTGACTTGATCTTCGTTCTCTAGAAGATTCACACTATTTTTTATTAATATCCATTAATTATTTAATTTCCCTAAGTTTAGACTTAAGGTCCATTAAAATAATTAATTATTTTAATAAAACACAAACCGAGTGGAATTTCCACAAACGGTTTCTGGGTTCTTTGGAATACTGATGACCAAGCCTCCTTGGAAAATTTGAGCTTGGAACACTTTCTGATGCTACAAAAATCAACATGATGAAGCAAAACTTGGTTGGCTAGGACATATTCTACCACATTGGAAACACTACTGTAAGGGAAGCAAGTGAAGTTAATGGAATCAGAGAAGTTGGAGATACGATTAAGGAGTAGTAGGTCATGAGATTCTCCAAGATGGAGAAGATATCTCCCATAGGTTGAAATGAGACTAGTTCTATAAGCTCTATCTATACACACAATGTCATCGTTGATATCTTGTAGGCAAGGAGCATCCTTGGATCTATGATTTATCGATCTATGTCAGGTCTTGGTTTGGGTGTAAGTTTCCCAAAAGGATGACTTGGAGTAGAGTAGTGGAAGATATCTTCATAGAGGTTAATTTAAGGATCCCCATTTAAATGAAATGCAAAGCATGAAGATACTAGAGGAAAGTAGCAGAAAATATTGAAAGTATGAAGAGAAGGGGGGGGGTGGAGGGGGGACATTCCCTTGATCTTGAATGCACATGTATCTGGATGCTTGTGAGATGCAATTGTTAAGTCTTGGAGTCATAGATAAGGCAAGAAACTCCCCTTGAATTGCAAAAATGGCGGGTCTCATGGCTGAAGGTTCAGATCCAATGATAACTTGTAATGGGAGTGAGTGCTTTTTGGGGTTGTTAGGAGTCTCAATGAGAAAAAGGAGATCTCAAGGTGCTACTACATCCTAGAAGGTGCATGGAGATGACCAACCCTAGCCATTGTAATTCCAACAAGAAATGGAGATGAAGGATGGCCCAACTTTACCCTAATGATGGCATTATTTGTTTGGCCAAGGCCAGACTTGCAAGGGGGCTGGCCATCTTTAAATATCATACAAGAATAAAAAGGAAAGATGAACGATTTCAAAATATGAAGTTGTTTTTCCCCTATAAAAAAAAGAATAAAAGAAAGCTTGTAGAATCATTTAATGATCATGAATCTTGCTATAATATCTTACAGTACAAGAGTAACCAAATAATGACATATTGCATAAGACGCTAAGAACATCCCTTTAAAAACAAGAAGTTGAAGTACCCAAATGGAGGAAGAAGAAAATGAAGATGAAGACAATTTACTTAAGGATTCCTACCAAAAACAATACAACAAGGTATGAGAATTTGATGGAAACCATAGTGGACCCATTCCTTTTCCTTTTCTTTTGAAACAACTTGATGTTTCTTAGGTCGTTTTGAGGCTGCATATTGGTCTTTTCTTGCTTTTATTGGGAATTGCATTTATCAGTAAAGACACGATTGAGAAATGTTAGGGTATTTATCCTAAGAAGCAGTGGTTTCTCCCAAGCAATGACCATTCCTTGGCGGTTTTTCCCAATTCTAAAGAAATAGCCATTTAATAGAAAACAAAAAAAAACAACCTTTGCAAGGAAAGTGAATAAATGCAATTTGATTATGCCGTGAATTTAATTTGATTTACAATGTTCATGCATTGCATATGGTGGTTTACTTTTGAACATTGTATAAACTTAATTAAAATAATATCATATATACATGTTATGTATTATGCAGAGCAGGGTGGGTCACTCTTTTCTAAAATTCTTTGGTCCTTGTTTTGCATTCTGTTTTGTTTCATGTTTCCTTTCCTGTTCCTTGTTTCTTGTAACATCTCAAGGATATCAAAGGGGTTAAAGACTTCAAATCTGGTAGTGAAGGCAATGTATCTTCGTTTAGAACTTGGCTCCACACTATTGTAAAATTTTAGAGGGCAATCAAAATAAATAAAGAAACTACAGTTCTTGTGTATGATGGTGGAACTGGAATGGAATAGAAACCATGCTTGATCATTTAAGTGCGTGGCCCCATTTTAACATGGGAAGATGAGGTTCATTATGTCCAAATTGCATCCTTCAACAAACAGTATGGAGGATGTGTATGCTCATATATTTTGGTGATTTATATGTTTTTGATAGTTCACTACATTGTAAGATAATTTTGCCATATATTTTCAGTTGAGTGTATTCGTTGACATTAATTTTGGGTTATTTATACTGTGCATATGGTATTGTAATTTGTGACTCTACACTTATTAATCTGTTTGAATTTTCGAAAGCAGTATAGAGAAGCAGGTCTGGGGAGTAATCTGACTGTTTTGAGCATTCAAAATTTATTTTACATCCTAGCTATAATTTTTTTCAACATCCATGTTTATTTTGATGTGATAAATCTTAGTTCTGTTCACAGATTTTTATAAATCCTCTTCCAAGAAAAATAAGGAGGAAATTCCTTTCAGTCCCTTTAATTAAATTGTTTGTGATTCATGGCTCCACTTGTAGAGGGTATAGATTATATACTTCAAGTCATTCCAAAACATGGTTTACTTGATGGCACTTAACATTTTGATTTGTACTTTTTAGAATCCATATTGCTGGCACATAGTGCTAAAGGATGCCACACATGATTGTGCATTGAATGTCACTTTTTTAGCTGTTGAATTCTAGGTTAATAAAGATTTGATGAAACCCATTATCTTGTTTTCTTACAACATTTCTTTGTACTTATTTATGTTATTAAATTTGATTTTTTTACATTGTTAAGGAAATCAACTTTTGAACCTTCATATATTTGTTTAGGATCTTGGTATTTATTTTTGTGTCAGTTTTTCTAGAGGATGTTATAACATGCATAAGATTGTCAGTTTCTTTAACGTGAGACATTTTTTATTGTCAGGTTTATGATAAGTACCAGCGATTGTCTGGTGGAGAGGGTACTCTGATCTCAGTCTGCCCCAATGGTTGTAAAGTTCTGCACCATGCAAATCCAATAATTTTAGATATGGTATGTTATGGATTTTTCAATTAATTTAAATTGCTACTATCAAAATATGAAAAACCCAATAAGTACTTGGATATCATGGGCCCTTTTAAAGTCTTGAAGTAGAGTTTTAGCACATAATTTCCCAGGACAACAAGAGCAAGCAACTTCGGGCTTGCTTGCAATGATATATTATTTTTCAGTTGTCTTAAATATAAAGTCCGTCATCTTAAATTCATGCAAATATAAGGCAACTAGGGCACTTTTTATCTGAAACTTGGTTAACCATCCCTTTCCTATAGGGTTTCATAGTTTATTTTCATTCCAATAAGCATGGTCTTAACCATTTGTCAAATTAAAGGCTTTGTCAGACTATTTACTCTTATGAGTAGAGCTCAATTGTATTTTTATATGGGTTGGACATTTTCCTTTTGTAAAATAGCCTTCAAAGGTATTGTTCTTGTTGCATGAGTTTGTGGGATCTTTACAAAGACAAAAAATTAGCTTCATGAAAGTAAGGGTGTTTATGATTTATGCCTACAAGATATAACTTGTTTATCTTGGAAATAAGTTTGAGATTGCCCTAGACTTTTAGGGTTATGGATCAATCTTCTTCTTTTGAAAACAAAGTGCTCAAAACATGTTTGTGAAAGAGGTAGTAATGCAATGTGTTGCCGCTCAAACTAGCAGGGGTCTTGGGGGGGATTCTATAGGACAACTACTAGGTCAAGGGCAACAATGGAGCGATAGCCCACTGTCACCTCAACTAAGGCTCCCTGCTCTTTACAGATTTTCACCAAGGGGAGGAGACCCGGTATAAAAGGGAATCACTAGATGAATAAGTTAATAAGAGGATGAGGAGTGATTCCTAAGGCCTATTCTCAAGAGAGACTCAATTGTATGGCTTGATTTCTTTAGAAGCAAAGTGATGGGCTCTTTAGGAAGGGCCAAGAAGATCCTTACGGCTAGGTTTTGAGAGTATGCTTTGTCAAGTTGATTCCTAGACCTAGAGATCTTGATGGAGACTTGGATTTTATGTGATCTTTGTGAAATTAGCATTAATAGGTTGTGGGATCACACAAGGCCAAGTAGAGCCAAAACTAGGTCAAGGGTATGGAGTTGATCAACCAAAGAGGTGATTGACCTAATTGTGGAAGAGAAAAAGATCAATGGACAAATCTTCTTGAAGGACCGATGGACCCTACAATGATACATTGTGACAACACCAGTTGTAATATTCCTAATTAGCACCGCTAATTGGAATATTTGATTTTTGTATAGTTTTGCAGCCTATAGTTAATTAATAAATAAAAGTGAGAAAAGAGGGGTCAACTCACTTAAATAAAATAAAGTGCTTCCCTAGTAGGAGCAACGTTATAACTTAAAGGGGAGCCTTGAGGGTCCACACCACATATGAGGGAGGCCTCACATAGCCTCTAGGAGCATCTGCGCAGACTTATGAGGAGCACGTGGGGAGAGGGGGACCACGTTAGGGTTTGAGGAGAGCTAGCGTTATAAAAGGTGGGAAAGCCATTTCATTTGGCATTCTTGTTGTTGATGATATTTGAGCTAGACTTCTGTCTTCTTGAGCACGCTGGCTGTTTAGCCTGTCTGCAGCACTGTTTAGTGCGATTGAGTGTCTCCCGTCGGAGATCTCGCCCTTAGCCCCGGGGGACTTCGAGTGCCTGCTCGGGCAAGGTCTTTTCTACAGTTTTCAGCGGAGGATTTTGTTGTTGATTTGCGAAGGAGCTGAGCTTCTTTTGGTGACTGCGCAGTCCCTAGGAGAGAGGACGTAGTTCTTGGAGGAGGTGTTCTATTGCGGGGTTTTCCGCAGGAGATTCAGTGGGATTCGGTGTGGAGGTTCAGTCTTTATCAGTGGGAGATTTTCCGGGGAGTTTGTGGCCCGATTTCAGCATATATCATTTGGCATCTGCGCTAGGGCTAGAGGGACAACGTTTTTCCTGGAGGAGGGTTCTGGGGTGATTTTCGGAGGCTAACCATTTTCTATATGGTTTCTGGGTTTTGTCCGGGGTGGTGAGTTCAGGTGGTTTGCCGATTTTCAGCTCATTCCGGCAAGGGGATCAGCCCCTAGCTTCAGTTCATTCCAGCAACAGTAGTTTACGGCAGTTTCTTCCAGCAGTTGGGACGCAGTTTCTTGTAGCAGCCATTTCCTGTTTTTCTGAGAGGTTTCTTCACTTGCCTTGAGCAAGGATAGGTGCATTTATTCGGATTATCCATTATATCTCATTATATTCTCAGATTAATAAAATGGCTTAGCATTCCCGACATTTTTATGTGTATTTGCTTTATGTTCTATTTCCGGCATTTTCTATATTGTTGTATGCTTGTATTGCTGTCTATTCCCCTTACGGGATATTACATCAGTTGTACACTTTTGTTTGAATACCCTCTATTTCATGGAAAGACAAAGCATATAAACAACAAGTATCACTATATTTGGGAGCTAGTACAAAATGGTGTGTTACAACTACAGTATATCTCCACTGATGAGTAGGTAGCTGACATATTGATGAAATCTCTGTAATATTCCCAATTAGCAACAGCTAATTGGTAATATTAATTTTTGGCCATTTTACTTTATAAAGTTAAAATCAGTAAATAAAGTGGGTTAGGAGACACTCAACTCACACTTAGGGAAATAAAACACTTCCTAAAAGTCACTTGAGCACCTTTACTTAACATCGTGGGGCCCAAGGGGTCGAAGTGACTGCGTGGGATTACTGGCAGCGTGGGTCCTAGGCAGCGCAGAGGTGGATGGACAGTGTGGCCAAGAGGGACAATGCAAATTTGGTGGGGCCTAGGGGAGAGAAAGGTACTCCAAGCATAAAGAGGGAGAGAGGCCCTTCATTTGCTCATTGTATTATGCATCTTTGTTTTGTCTATTGACATTGAGCACGCTTTTGCTGTTGAGCGAAGTCTACAAGTGTTGTTTAGCACACCGAGTGTCTCCGAGCGGAGATCCCAACCTCAACCCCGGGGGACTTCGAGTGCCTGCTTAGGTGAGGAGTTTTGTCATTGGATTTTTCAGGTTGGAGCTATAGCATCTACAACAAAGATTACACACTTGCTTGGGCAGCACAGTCTTGAGGGGAGCCCACGCAGTTCTTGGAGGAGGTAGTGCCGGGAGCTGAGATTTATCCGGGGATTCAGCCCGGAATAGTGAGGAGGGATCAACCCTTAGCTATTCCATCATTTTGTTAGAGGAGGAGGCCACCATTTGCAGAGACATCTTCAGGGCCAGCATATTCCACTGGGACAACGTGATTTCTCTAGGGAGGTGATTTTCCGGGGTCATCCATTACGGAAACCCTTTCTGGGCTTTTCTAGGTATTGAGTGAGGAGCTCATTCCCAAAGTTCCATATTTTTCTAAGCAGGGGAACAACCCCAAAGAGTCAGCTTATTCTAGTAGCAGCATTAGTCTGGCAGTAGCAGCAGCAACAGTTGGAGATAATGGAGTCATTGCTAGAGCAGCCATTCTGGGAGTATTTCTGAGAGTATCTCTAGCTTGCCTTGTGCAAGCCAAGGTGCCATCATTATGATCACCTTTGTACTCATTTCAATTTCAGTTATATAATAAAATGGCTTAGCGTTCTCCATGTTTTGTATTCTATGTATGATGTCTTTCTATTTGCTATAGTTTCATGTTTATGTTGCTTTATATTGCTGTTTATTTCTACTTGGAATATTACACTGGTATCAGAGCTCATAGAGTTGGCTCAGCTTGTGGAGCAGATTGTCTATGACACCCGCAGGAAAACCATACATCACTTACTGGGGAAGTAGATATAAGGACCAAGAGAAGCAGCTTGTGGCCACTTTTGGAGAAGGTGACTGCATTTCGGTAGTGGACACAGAAGAGGAAGAACCCATGGCAGAGCAGAGAGATGAAGGGAAGGAGTTCGGGGAACTTCTCCTAAAGTCCATGCAGGAGTTGTTGAGAAGGATATAGGAGATGGGACAAAAGTTCAATGCAGACCAGAGATAGCATGAAACCCCAAGGGGTTTCCATACCGGAGAAGGGTCCGACACATCCCATCACTTGCAGCAGCACCTCACAGCGCAGCAGATGGCATCACTGACTCCCCCACGTTCCACAATGCCCACATTTCTAGCTACAGGCACGAGGGCAGGAGCACCTCAAGAACCGAAGCTGGTTCACATGGGGGATTATTTTGCCGAGTATCAGTCCTACGGGCGAGAGTTTGGTGAGGCTCTCACTTTCCATGACTTTGTGTAGCTCAAGAAGGAAAACGAACCCCGCAACCAGAACAGAGGGGCCAGATACACATAGGATGGGGATTTACAGCGTATAATGGGCAAATTTTACCTGCCGACATGTGATGGATCCTCCAAGTGTTTGGCAAAGGCTTGGGTGGAGAAGCTGGATATCTACTTCCAGCTCAATCAGATGGCAGAGGTGAAGGCCATCAAGGTGGCAGCGCTGCACCTGGAGGGTGAGGCCCATGATTGGTGGTTCCATGGGATGGCCACGTTGGGGCACTCAGGGGTGACAACATATGCTGAGTTTACACGGAGGCTGATAGAGCGGTTTGATCAGAGGGATCTGGAGGAGCACTTTGTTGAGTTGACTAAGCTCAAGCAGACCGGGAATCCCAACACATACATTTATGAGTTTTTGAGACTCTCCGTGATGGTGCCTGACTTGTCTTCAGCCAGGATGATTTACATGTTCATCGATGGATTGGCAGAGCCTCTTCGGGGGTTAGTTAGATCGACGAGGCCGGCTACACTTCATGACGCAGTTGGGAGGACTCGGGATTTGCAGGATGCCCTATCTAGGACTAGAGCTCCTTTCCCCCAGAGACCGACATTTCAGCCGAAGGGGAAGGAAACGAGGGTTCCACCTCCAAAGGGGAACCAGAGCCGAGGGCCTTTGGATGATGAGACCAGGAGAGATCTGAGGCGGAAGAAGCTGTGCTTCACATGCCAAGAGCCATGGGCAACAAGACATTGTTGTGTTGCAGGAAAGGCACACTATATCGAGGTTTTCTCCAATAGTGACGGAGAAGAGGATGAGTATGAGGAGATGGAGGCAGGAGGCAGCAGTGCGGTACAGAGAGGAGATCATCCGCCACCTCCACCACCAGGACCAGGAGGTGCAGCGTTTACACCTACCGGGGAGTCCTTGCTTCTTTGCGAGGGGTTCCCAAATACTTGACACTGCGTGTCCGAGGTACAGTGCAGGGACAACGTGTTTTGGTATTAGTGGACAGTGGGGCTATCCACAATTTTACTGATACACAGTTGGTAGAGCGGAGGAGCATACCAACAGAGAGCTTTGATGGGTTTTCAGTACTGGTTCCGGGTGCCATAACCATGCAGTGTGCCAGGTATGTGTCAGCCTTGGCAGTGACTATGGGGACTTACACTCTGACCGATCATTTCTTTGTGGTGGACATTCCGGACACCAACGTGATACTGGGAGTGCAGTGGTTGATCACGCTGGGGAAGGTCACCATAGATTGCGAGACCTTAGAGATGGAGTGGACGGACAAGAAGATCGGGAAGCACGAGATGATTCGGGGCATGCACACTTATCTGCCACAGACAATTTCAGCACACCGGATGGAGGCAGACCTCCGGAAGGGAGATATAGAGTAGGTAGAGGAGCTGAGTGTTTCGGAGGCAGGGTCTACAGGGCAGGTCGTACAACCAGATGTGCAGTCTATCTTACACAAATATGCCACGGTTTTTGAGGATATACCTCCAGGGTAGCCGCCAGATCGGGGGTTTGAGCACACCATTGTGCTGGAGTAGGGCACCAGCCGGTGATCACTACACCCTATAGGCATCCTAAGGCCTACCGAGATGAGATTGAGAGGGCCATTCATGAGCTCTTAGCATTGGGGCACATCCATCGTAGCACGAGCCCATTTGTTTCTTCTGTTGTACTGGGGAAGAAGAAGGATGACACATTGAGGATGTGCATTGACTATCGGGCTCTCAACAAAAAGACCATGAAGAACCGATACCCCATTCCACGGATTAATGAGTTGATGGATGAGTTGAGGGGATCGAAGTTCTTTTCGAAGATTGATTTGAGGTTCGGTTACCGTCAGATTCGCGTGAGGGGCCAGGATGTTCCCAAGACTGCTTTTAGATGTCATTACAGTCACTTCGAGTTCTTGGTGATGCCCTTTGGGCTAACCAATGCACCATCCAACTTTCAGTCTTGCATGAACCACATCTTCTGTGGTCAACTGAGGAAGTTTGTGCTGGTATTCTTTGACGACATCTTGATATACAACTAGACATGGGAGGAGCACTTGCAGCATATTGAGGCTATGTTGCGCATATTGGAGGAGCAACTTTTCTATGCTAAGCTCTCCAAATGCAAGTTTGGATTGACAGAGATGCTCTATCTAGGGCACATCATTGGTGTGGATGGAGTGAGATTCCACGAGGAGAAGATTAGGGCCATTTGGGATTGGCCAGAATCGAAGAACGTGACAGAGCTTCGGGGGTTTGTAGGCATCTGCACCTACTACCGGAAGTTTGTCAAGGGATTCTCCCAACTTGTTGCACCCCTCATAGATCTTACAAAGAAGGGGGCATTCAGTTGGATAGACACAGCGTAGAGAGCCTTTGAAAGGGTCAAGGAGGTGATGAGAAATTGCCCAGTTCTTGTGTTGCCCGATTTCACGTGGTCTTTTGTCCTCGAGTGTGATGCATCAGGAGAGGGGCTAGGCGCAGTTTTGATGTAGGGAGTCTAGCCCATAGCTTTCGAGAGCAGAAAGCTATTGCTGCATGAGAGGTTGTATCCCATATACGACAAGGAAATGCTGGCTATTATGCATGCACTAGCCAAGTTTCGACAGTACTTGGTGGGGAACAGATTCAGGGTGAGGACTGACCACAACAGACTTAGGTTCTTTTTAGAGTAGAAGTAGTTGCAGGAGAGGCAGCAGAAGTGGGTCAGCAAGATCCAGGCATACGATTTTGACATCGAGTATGTCAAAGGGAAGAACAACGTGGTGGCCGATGCTCTCTCACGCAGACTGGCAACGTTGTCCTTGATGAGTTTAGACACGGAGTGGAGGGTTCAGTCACTGGTAGAGTACTCCAAAGACCGTTTTGCCTATGAGATATTGGACGGACAGGTCACAGATGACCGGTACAGGGTGATGGGTGAGGTGATATACTTCAGAGATTAGATCTTCTTGACTGGGGGTTCTCAGCTCAAGGAGAAGGCACTGCATGCCTCACATGATTCACCATTATCAAGCCACTAGGGGTTCACCAAAACCTATAGGGCCATCAGAGAGAGGTTCTCTTGGAAGGGCCTCAAGGAGGGTGTACTCCAGCATGTCACGGAGTGCGAAGTATGTTAGCGGAACAAGGGGGAGATGAGCCATCTAGCAGGGTTACTACAACCTCTTCCCATTCCAGAGGGGAAAAGGGAGAGCATATTGATGGATTTCATCACAAGGATGCCCACGGTGCAGGGCAAGGACTATATCTTTGTAGTCGTTGATTGGCTGACAAAGTACGCACACTTCTTTGCCATATCAGCACGGTACACAACAGCTCAGGTGGCAGAGTTGTTTTTCAGGGATGTTTTCAGGTTGCATGGTCTTCCAAAGACCATTGTCAGTGACCGGGACAGCCATTTCATGGGCAGCTTTTGGCAGGATCTTTTTTGGTTGGTGGGTCAGAGTTGACTCCGAGCACTAGTTACCACCCCCAGATGGATGGGCAAACAGAGATAGTGAACAAGTGGCTGGAGGGATACTTGCGAAACTATGTGACAGGGCAACATAAGGCATGGTTACGATGGTTGCACTTGGGGGAATACTGCTACAACCCGACGTATCACATGTCCATTGGTATGTCTCCATTTTATGCTTTATATGGATACCATGCTTTGTCTTATGCTGATGTGATGTTTGGTGCTAGTAAGGCCTCCAGGGCCAAAGATTGGATCCAAGAGAGCCAGGATATACTCCGGGCCCTCAAGGAAAACTTAGCGACAACACAAAATCAGCAAAAACTGTATGCTGATAGAGGATGGGTTGAGAGGTAGTTTGAGGTAGGAGACTTGGTCTACCTACGACTTCAGCCATACCGACAGTGCACACTGAAGCAGAAGGGGGCCGAAAAGTTCAAGCCCCGCTTCTATGGACCCTACAGGGTGATACGCAGGATCGGGGAGGTTGCATATGAGTTGGAGTTGCCCACAGGTAGCAGGATCCATAACATCTTCCATGTATATTTCCTGAAAAAGGCATTGGGACAGCAGGTGATCGCAACAGAGGAGCTTCCACCCACAGATGATGAGGGGCATTTGGTGCTACAGCCAGAGGCCATCATAGATACCCAGGAGAGACAGCTGCGGAGCAGGACAGTCAGGGAGTATTTGGTAAGGTGGAGGAACTTACCAGATGAGGATGCCACTTGGGAGAGTGAGAAGATTTTGCAGCATCCATCATTGCAGTTGCTTGAGGACAAGCAACGTTTTGGCGGGGAGGATTGTAATATTTCCATTTAGTAGCAGCTAATTGGTAATATTAATTTTTGGCCATTTTACTTTATAAAGTTAAAATCAGTAAATAAAGTGGGTTAGGAGACACTCAACTCACACTTGGGGAAATAAAACACTTCCTAAAAGTCACTTGAGCACCTTTACTTAACATCATGGGGCCCAAGGGTCGAAGTGACTGCGTGGGATTAGTGACAGCGTGGGTTCTAGGCAGCGCAGAGGTGGATGGACAGCGTGGCCAAGAGGGACAACGCAGATTTGGTGGGGCCTAGGGGAGAGAAAGGCACTCCAAGCATAAAGAGGGAGAGAGGCCCTTCATTTGCTCATTGTATTATGCATCTTTGTTTTGTCTATTGACATTGAGCACGCTTTTGCTGTTGAGCGAAGTCTGCAAGTGTTGTTTAGCACATCGAGTGTCTTCGAGCGGAGATCCCAACCTCATCCCCGGGGGACTTCGAGTGCCTGTTCGGGTGAAGAGTTCTGTCATTGGATTTTCAGGTTGGAGCTATAGCATCTACAACAAGGATTACGCACTTGCTTGGGCAGCACAGCCTTGAGGAGAGACCACGCAGTTCTTGGGGGAGGTAGTGCAGGAGCTGAGATTTATCCGGGGATTTAGCCCGGAGTAGTGAGGAGGGATCAACCCTTAACTATTCCATATTTTGTCAGAGGAGGAGACCACCATTTGCAGAGACATCTTCAGGGCTAGCGTATTCCACTAGGACAGTGTGATTTCTCTAGGGAGGTGATTTTCCGAGGTCATCCATTCCGGAAACCCTTTCTGGGCTTTTCTGGGTATTGAGTGAGGAGCTCATTCCCAAAGTCCCATATTTTTCTGAGTATGGGAACAGCCCCAAAGAGTCAGCTTATTCAAGTAGTAGCATCAGTCCGGCAGTAGCACTAACAGCTGTTGGAGATAACACAGTCATTGCTAGAGCAACCATTCCGGGAGTATTTCTGAGAGTATCTCTAGCTTTCCTTGTGCAAGCCAAGGTGCCATCATTTTGATCACCTTTGTACTCATTTAAATTTCAGTTATGTAATAAAATGGCTCAGCGTTCTCCATGTTTTGCGTTCTATGTATGATGTCCCTTTATTTGCTGTAGCTTCATGTTTATGTTGCTTTATATTGTTGTTTATTTCTACTTGGAATATTACAATCTCTTCCTATTAAGAAGCTTGTGTACTTGAGAGACAAGCTTGGTTTGGTTGATATATCCTCCCTAGTTGAGAGGGAGAGACATGCACAGCATTCTTGTCTTCACTTGGGAAGTCAAAATGGAGGATTGGGTAACCATCTGGCATTTGATACTCTTTGAGGATGAGGTAGGGCATCCAAGATAAGAGTATTCGTGGACCGATATTCTTTGAGGACTAGCTATCCAAGACAAGAGTAGTTCATAAAAGGTCATACTAGGTGAACACCCTACTGGAGTATGCACTTTGAGAGACAATGATGATGGTGTCTATAAATCATTGGTCTCGCCAGCATTGTGCTCTAATCTTGTGGAGAGATAAAGCTGTTAGTCAAGGCCTTGATATGTGACAATGTTGGTTGATATGATGCTAGACAAATGGGTTACCAATCCGACTCTTCTTATGAGATCTCTTCAAATTGAGAATGTCCATGTACCTCTTATGGATATCTCCCTAGTTGAGAGGGAGTGTTGAAAAATGTGTAACTAGGTTTGATGTTCATAAGTATGAAATGTACGTTTGATTATTGTAAATTGTAAAATGAAGGAAAATTTATTATTATTATTTTTGGAGCATGGGTTTCATGCTGAATGTCTTTTATTTTATAGGTCAAGCACCCATTGAGTGCTTCTAGGGTCTGTCCTAGGTCAAGAAGTCAAAAGAGTCATTGTCATAAGTTGAAGACCCCATCGGGGACATTGTAACTTGTAAAGAAAATTATTTTTGTCTTTAAAAGTTTCAGAATACCCTCCAAGGCCAAGTCGACCTGGCAACTGGCAAGTCAGCCTAAAAGGAAGAGCCACGGCAACCTTGAAGAGCCTGTAAATAGAAGAGAACTTGTCCTACTTGAGACACATTCACTCACCACTCATTCTAGCGAAGGAAGAGGAAGAAGGAGACTTTTGTTTGGGATATTTTCTCTCACACATGCTAAAAAGGACTACGGTTTCTGCAGCAGATCTAGGGATTCTATCTACAAGTTTGAT
This sequence comes from Pinus albicaulis, assembly GCA_034641835.2. Taxonomy (NCBI): domain Eukaryota; kingdom Viridiplantae; phylum Streptophyta; class Pinopsida; order Pinales; family Pinaceae; genus Pinus; species Pinus albicaulis. The sequence goes on along the minus strand of CM076572.1, from coordinate 1,213,696,434 downwards.
CTTGGAGAAAAGAAGGCAAAGAGGTCAAGCGAAGGTCACGAAAGGTCATTGTCAAGCTCCAAAAGTTAGAGAAAGGCAAGCGAAGATCAAAGGAAGGCTCTAGAGGAAGATAGAAGTTCCCACGTGTGGTAGTTGCAACTGCAAGGACGCTGAAATTTCAGATCTGCAGTAGGAGGCCGAAAATATGGTAGCAGGAGATCGAAGAAGTGTTATTGGAAGATATTTGACTGGGTTTGATTGGATAAAGGTTACCACATCATCTGAGGAGATTGGTCTTGGTCTTGGAGGGTATTGGTCTCAGTCTTAAGGTCTTGGAATTCATCATTGGAAGAATCTATAAGAAGAGAAGAGATTTGCGGGTTTTACTCTCAAGAGGAGAGGTTTTGGCCCTGGTTTGCAGCCTATATTCTGTGTTATTGTTCTTCTTGTTCTGGTAGTTGTTTGATGATTGACACATATAATAATAAGGAACAAAGCTAATAAGTAAAAAGATATCACAAAGAGTTATCAAGTAAAGAGAATTAATTATAATCATTGCCCTATAGAATTATCAACATTCTCATCTAGCTTGAGGGATTCAACACCTTTCTAGTGGTTAACACAGTGACCTTGCAGTCGTCAGAGCCACAGTATTTGCAGTGTCGGAGGCATCGGGTGGTTGGAACACAGGGGGAGGTATCGTTAATCAAGCCTCTGCTTTCTTCCCGTTGCCTTCCATCCCACAACCTACTCTATAGAATGGTCCTAAAACAATTAAGAGGAAGGTTTTACTTAGATTAGGCATATAACTAAAAGTAATCAATATTCCTGCATCACACCTAGGTCTTCAGATTTGCATAGCATATAGGTTAGTTGATCATTCAAGCAGTGATTGTCCATCCGGTTACTTAGCATTTAATTGACAATAAGCGATAAATTGACTCCATAAGGCACTGGTCTCAAATTTGGATCCTTAAATCTTGCTTAAATTAACCAAGTATCTAGGCCACTCAATCATGTCTCCCGAACTCATTGGTTGCGAACTTGTATTTCATCTTCTCATTTCCATAGGGACTACCCCCCATAGGATGTTGTTGGGAGACAATTAGAATGGAGAGGTTTGGGATTAGAGTGACAACCCTCGACCTGAATCATTGTCGTAGTGCCTGTACAATCTGAGCGACAACAAGGCTCTCTATATCTCAAGATCCAATTGTCGGAAATTCTTGAAATTTGGAGGGCCTCTAGAGCAAACCCTAATGCAGTTATGGACAAGAGATTGAACTTTATTTTATGGCTACAATGGGAGAAAAATGATGCCCTAGGTGACCTATGGAGGCTAGGCCTAGAAAGAGAAGGAGAGGTGAGAGAAATATTATTTTAAAGTGATCACCTATGGAAACTGTTTGTGAAAATTCCACTCTGTCAATGTTTTATTAAAATAGTTAATTATTTTAATGGAGACCCTAAGTCTGAACTTAGGGAAACTAAATAATTAAAGGACATTAATTAAACAAAGTGAGAATAATCTAGAAAAGGCGGAGATCAAGTCTAATATACTCTTAGCCATTGATTAGAGATCTAATCTCGATCGTTGATTTCTCAATGAGAAGATTATAAAGGAAGGCTTGGGGGTCATTTGGAAAGACACACACAGAGAGCGAATCTTGAGATTGAATTCTTCTGACAGAGCAGTGCTCGAACGAAGATAAGATCTAAGTGATTCAGTGTAGTGAGGGGCAAAGTAGCTTCCAGAGAGAGATTTTCTTATCCGGAGAATCATCAGTAGAGAGAGGCAAGAAGACGTCCAGCAGAGCTAGAGCAGAGCCAGTCAGGGTGAGGCAGAGGCTATGCAGAGCCAGACAGGGTTGCACAGAGGTTCTAGGGTTTCTGAGATTCAACTCTCGGATCAAATCCAAAAGCTGGAAGCCGGGGTGTGAGACCGAGAGGCCCAGATCTATGATTCCGAGAGTCAGATCGATCTATTGCTGGGGTGACGCAGTGCCTACATAGTGACTGTGTAGAGGTTGCACAAAGACATCTAGAGGCATCTTTTCCAGTGACCGGATCAGCCAGATTTTCCAGTGATTTTGTGAGGTAAAACTCACAATTTCTTTCTACTAGTATTTCTCTCTGTAACTGAATAACCCTTGGAGGTATTCAACGATGTATTCAGAAACAACTACTGCTTAATAATACAAAGTTCAAACCCTCAGATCTGCTGCACTGGTTTTCCCGCATTAGATTTTTCCGGGGACTTGTGTCCAAAACTAATTGTGTCCTATGTGTGATTGATTTCTTGTTCAGTTCCCTTGTTTCAGAATCATATTTTATTCAGTGTAGGCTGCTTCAGTAGTTACTTCAATAATTCATGTTTGAATTAATTATGTAAAAGTAATTTGCATAATAGGAGAAGTACACTCAGTTGTTGCAGTAGGATTCCTAATATTGTTAGATCTAGGAATTTTCACATGGTATCAGAGCATATGATGTGAAATAGGAAGAGCATATTTGAATCTGAAGTGAAGGTCGAATTGCTGCAGCAGCAGCAGATCGAATCCCAGAGGGGTCCATTAACTGCTCATCATACAAATAGGAATATATATCTGAGCTATTGCGTTAATTTTGGACAACTAGGTCCAAACTCCATGTTCTGATGCTCAGATGAAGATGCCAATATTTTTATTGGATTCCTCTTTCGGAGAGGTGTAAGATCGATCTAAAGATCATCTTGATCTGATGCGCAAAACATTTATTTTGAATTAATTCCACTTATGTGTAAGGTCGGCCAGAATTGAAATGTAGGCTTGAAGCCCTAGTAGATGTGTTACACCCTCACTGATGGACATATATAGGTCAACGTTGGAGGTCATTTTCATCCATCACATCATCACACATTCTCTCTCCTTATCAGATTGGTTCGATAATCACTTGGAGTCTCTTCTTCTCCAGACGTGGGAAATGCAGCAAAAGGATTTTCTGTTTTCGACCTAGGGTTTTCAGCGTAGATTTGACCAGCGTTGACTTTGGTCAATGCATGGTCAAACTGACCCCAAACTTGGTCAAAATTGCGATTTCTCAAGTTCGCATTTATTGGCGCATAAATCGAGGTTGACTGTTGACTTTGACTAGACAATGTTGACTTTTTGCTGCTGCTATTTTGCGTTGATCGTTGACTGGGCCAACGTTGACTTTCGTTGACTTTGGGTTGACTGATATAGGTGTCGGAGAGGGTTGTGTGACACTTTTGGTTTGCTGACCGTATGGAGACTTTGTTGGTTGAAGCATCCTGTTGACTACCGTAATGCACCACTACACATGTATTTTGCTGATCAAGTTAAGTATAATTTTTGCCATTTGGCTTGTCTTCTGTCAATCTATTGGTATGCTCAATCAGTATTTTACTTTGTTTATGTGATTGTTGTTGGGGATAAAAGTAAAGTGGCATCAAGCATAGAACATCTACAAAAATTTACATGGTATCAGAGCTAAGATGAAGACAAAGCCCAAGTTTGTAGCAATCACCGAAGAAGAGCATGGGTACCTCAAAATATAATGGCTTTAAAGTTGATGACAAACTGACTGGGAAGGAAGACTTCCATGCCTGGAAGATGACTTTGGATCTTATTTTGGAAGACCAAGATGTCATGGACTATGTGTAGGGTAAAATCCAAGAGCCTCCATCCACTACACCTGCTGCCACCAAGTCAAAATATAAGAAGGAGGAAATCAAAGCAAAGCTGATGATCAGGGACTCAATTCATCAGAGTCTGGTAGCCTACATATTCGAGCTACACACATCTAAGGAGATGTATGATAAGTTGGTCAACAAGTTCAAGGCCAACAATGCAAATCAAGTTCTTTTCTTCAAGAACCAACTGAGGAATCTGAAGAAAGGCAGGGATGAATCCGTTCAATCATATTTTCTAAAGTTGATTGAAATCAGAAATAATCTTCTGGCCATTGGGGAGACAATAGCTGATCGAGAAATGGTTCTCACCGCACTTGGAGGTCTCTCCTCCGAATGACATGTATTCAATACTATCGTTCTCAATAACAATGTGATACCTGATTTTGATAAAGTACTATCCAGATGCGTACAAGAAGAGACAAGGATGAAGGAATATGAAAATGAAGGAAATGTTGCCTTCACTGCTCGTGCTAAGAAGAAGAACAATGGTGGTCCAAGGAACAAAGGAAGACAAGGAAAGAAAGCAAATGTTACACATGTCACAAGACCGACCACTATGCTAGAGAATTCCCTTTCAAGAAGGATTCTCCTGATGATGATGATAACAACAACAATTAGAGGAATGGCAATCAAAGGAACAATAGGCTCAAAGGGAAGAGGAAGGTTCCCTCTAGTGGAAATGGGCAACCTTTCAAAAGGTCGAGAAATTCCAGGTATGAGGAATCTAATGTTGTTGATGATAAAAGAAATGAATTCATTCTTGTATCTACCCTCTCTGCTGCATCTCCACCCGACACTATGGATGTTTGGTTGATAGATAGTGGTGCCTCAAGGCACATCACTAGGTTCAAAGAAGCACTTTCTGATATGGTTGAGAAGGATGTTAATTTGAAAATTTTCCTTGGAGATAATGCCACATATCACGTGGAAGGGACGGGGACTGTGACCCTCCACTTGTCTCAAGGTCAAGTCCTTCGCTTGCAAGATGTACTATATGTACCTGATTTGAAAAAGAACCTTGTGTCTATTTCGGCCATGGAAGACGAAGGTTTCAATGTGGCATTCATTGATGGGAAGGTGCGTATCTGGAAGAAGAGTTTCAAGGAAGCTATCACGATTGGGTTTAGAGTTGATACACTCTACCAGGTTGGAGGAAGTCCATTGGGAGCGATGACATGTGATACTATCTGATAGACTGAACTATGGCACCGGAGGTTTGGACACCTTCACTACAAAGCCCTTCCCGAAGCAAGGAAGGTGGTGACGGGGATGCCTGAGTTCACAAATGATCATGAAGGTGTATGTCAGGGCTGTGCCGAAGGAAAGCATACAAGGGGACCTTTCTCCTCAAGTGTCACAAAGACATCTGATGTCTTGCAACTGATACATTCTGATCTGTCTGGTATGCTGCCCGTGACGTCCTTGGGAGGATGTTCTTATTATATGACGTTCATAGATGACTTCTCTCGCAAGATCTGGATATACTTCTTGAAGAAGGATGAGGCTTTGACGTGGTTCCGTACTTTCAAAGCCTTGGTGGAAAATCTAACAGGGAAGAAGATCAAGATATTGAGGACCGATAATGGCACTGAATATGAGAAGAATGAGTTCAAGAACTTTTGTAGAGAAGCTGGCGTCAAGAGGGAGACCACAACTGTCTATACACCTGAGCAAAATGGTGTTGCTGAAAGAAAGAGCAAGACCATTCTGGAAGCTGCCCGTGCCATGCTATGTGACCAAGGTCTTCCGAAGTTTCTGTGGGGAGAAGTTGCGAACACTGTTGTGTACATACAAAATCGATGCTCGCATTCCGCTCTGGACTCCAAAACTCCCAAAGAGATTTTCTCTAGTAAGAAACATGACGTCTCACATTTTAGAGTTTTTGGATGTCTTGTTTATTTTCCTGTACCGAAGGAGAAGAGGAACAAGCTGGATGCTTCTGGAAAGAAGGGAATGTTTGTGGGCTATAGCGAAACTTCGAAGGCCTATAGAGTCTATGTGCCTGGTCAAAGGGAAGTGGAGATATGCCACGATGTTACCTTTGACAAAGATGCTTCCCTGAGGAAAGTAAACAATCTTCCGAGATCTGAGGAAGATCATGAAGCAAGGCCTGGAAATTAAGAAGAACCGAAGGATGAGATGATGCTCGATGTTGAAGGACCGATGGACCTTATTGATCCACCTCCTTTAATGAAGAAAAGACCATCATGGCTCAAGGACACTCTTGAGGATGCCAAGAATCATATGGCCCCAAGGGGGACATTCTGTGAAATCAAGAAGCCGAATAGATACCAAGGGTATCTAGCAGCCATGAGTACAATTGTACATTTTGAGCTTGGATATTTTGAGGAAGCCGTAAAGCATCAAGTCTGGAAGGATGCTATGCACGAAGAATATGAGTCCATTATGAAGAATGATGTCTGGGATGTGGTTCCGAGATCGGAGGACAAAGCAGTTGTCACCTCGAAATGGCTTTATAAGATCAAGCATGGATCTGATGGCAGTGATGAAAAGTTCAAGGCAAGATTCGTTGCCCATGGATTCTCTCAAAAGGAAGGCGTAGACTATGATGACATATTTGCACCTGTGGCCCGATATACCACCATCCGATCTATCATAGCCCTTGCTGCTACGCAAGGATGGAATCTTCATCAGATGGATGTGAAGACTGCATTTCTGCATGGTGTGATAAAGGAAGAGGTGTATGTGGAGCAACCTCTAGGGTTCGAAGTCCAGGATCGGGACACCCATGTTTGCAGGTTTAAGAAAGCCCTCTATGGGTTGAAGCAAGCACCCAGAGCTTGGTACGAGAGGATATATAGCTACCTGATGAAGCTGGGCTTCACTCATAGTAATGCTGATCCGAACCTTTACTTCAAGGTTGATAGAGAAAAGCCTCTCATTCTGGTGTTGTATGTGGACGACCTCTTCCTGACAGGTGCTGACCCTCTCATTCATCAATGTAAAAGGGAGCTCGCTTCGAAGTTCGAGATGAAGGACCTAGGACTGATGCATTACTTCCTAGGCTTGGAGGTCTGGTAGAGACCTGGCGAGATTTTCCTTTCTTAAGGGAAATATATTGTGAAGCTTTTGGAAAGATTTGGAATGGTGGACTGTAAGTCCATATCGACACCAATGGAGCTCAAATTTAAGAAGTTGAGTGGCAGCGTTGTTGGGCCTGTGCTAGCAAATCAGGTCAACTTGTAAGGGACCCGATGTTCTTAGTGAACATGCGTCCAGACATATGTTTTGCAGTGAACACTTTGAGTCAACATATGGTTGAACCTCATCACATTCACTGGGTTGGTGCCAAGAATTTGTTGAGATATCTTAGGGGCATGATAAACCATGGGCTGAGATACACTGCCGGGAGTGTGACACTCCATTGATATACTGATGCCAATTGGGTTGGCAATGTGGTGGATCACAAGAGCACATCTGGATGCTCCTTCACACTTGGGTCTACTTCGATATCATGGATGAGCAGGAAGCAGAAGTCAGTGGCTTTAAGCACCGCCGAGGCTGAATACATTGCAGCGAGTATGGCCTGTTGTGGAGTAGTTTGGTTGCGAAAGCTCTTCAGTGAGCTATTCGGGCATGTGCTAGATACCACCGTGATACTTTGTGATAACCAGAGTGGGATTCGGTTGTCCAAGAATCCCGTATTCCACGATCGATCCAGGCATATTGATGTCAGGTACCACTTTATCCGAGATATGGTACAGCGAGGCGCCGTAAGGCTCAATCATATAGGAACTGTTGAGCAGGTCGCGGATATTCTCACAAAGCCCTTGGGGAAGGTCAAGTTCCTAACCTTCCATGAGAATCTTGGAATCTTGGAACTACCTTATGTTGAGGGTCCTGTTGGAGGATGAGCTCTGGGAGCTCTAGGGGGCTTTGGGGATAGCTTCTCGGAGCTATAAGCAACCACAGGGCTAGGCTTGCCGAACCTTGTTGGTGTGCTTTTGCCCCACCGTTATGATATTGACTTGATTCACCTCTCATGATCTGTGCCCTGTATGCATCCTACCCATTGAGTCCCGGACTCATGGGAAGTACCTCTCATTTGGCCAGTGAGGTGGGAAAAGCTAGAGATCAGTAGAAAAGACCGATGGACGCATCTGAGATTTCCGTACTCTCTATGTCGAGGATGGCACGTGTCCAACCACTTGATCTGGGATCAAGTCTAGTGAGGTTTCGGACCTCCAACTGACTTCGGGTCAGGTAAACCAACTTCGGGTTGGTATGTGACTCTTTTGAGTCCTATAGAGGTTTCAGACCTTTGGGTTGAATTTGTCAGTTGGGAATGATGTCTTTGTGACTGGCCCTCTTTTGTTCTGAAATAAAGAAGCCAACAAAGCAAGTTACGGTGAGATGATGCACGATGTTTGGATGGCACAGGTGGATGGAGTTCTCCCTAGTTGAGTGGGAGTGTTAATTTTGGACAACTAGGTCCAAACTCCATGTTGTGATGCTCAGATGAAGATGCCAATATTTTTATTGGATTCCTCTTTCAGAGAGGTGCAAGATTGATATAAAGATCATCTTGATCCGATGAGAAGAATATTTATTTTGAATTAATTCCACTTATGTGCAAGGTCGGCCAGAATTGAAATGTAGGCTTGAAGCCCCAGCAGATGTGTCACACCCTCACTGATGGATATATATAGGTCAACGTTGGAGGTCATTTTCATCCATCACATCATCACACATTCTCTCTCCTCATATGATTGGTTCAATCATCACTTGGAGTTTCTTCTTCTCCACACGTGGGAAACACAGCAAAAGGATAATCTGTTTTCGACCCAGGGTTTTCAGCGCAGATTTGACTAGCGCTGGCTTTGGTCAACGCATGGTCAAACTGACACCAAACTTGGTCAAAATTCCGATTTCTCAAGTCCGCATTTATTGGCACAAAAATCGAGGTTGATCGGTAACTTTGACCGGGCTGCGTTGACTTTTTGCTGCTGCTGTTTTGCGTTGACCATTCGCTGGGACAATGTTGACTGTCGTTGACTTTGGTTTGACTGATATAGCTGTCCGAGAGGGTTGTGTGACACTTCTGGTTGGCTGACCGTATTGAGATTTTGCTGGTTGAAGCATCCTGTTGACCGCCATAACGCACCACAACACATATATTTTGCTGATCAAGTTAAGTATAATTTTTGGCTTGTCTTCTGTTGATCTATTGGTATGTTCTATCAGCATTTTACTTTGTTTATGTGATTGCTGTTGGGGATAAAAGTAAAGTTGCATCAAGCATAGAACATCTACAAAAATTTACATGTTGTCAACCACTCCACATGACTGCTCATGCTCCTCAGAGGCATCCTCGTAAGAACCCATGGACTCAACCATAAAAGAACAATCTTCACCCTAAATTTTAGAAGGAACCTATACTTGATCTACCTCTACCACCTCCTCTGTGTCACCCAAGCATGAGTGGTTAGGTCCTCGAGGTTCCTTGCAGATGAAGCAAAGACCCTCATCTCATCTCATTCTTGTTGCATGGTTGGTCACCATGAATCCTTCGCAACTCCTCCTGGGTCAATCGTCTTCTGAACAATTTTATGTTCTGCTCAACAACCTTTTGGCTAGTTCATAAGTAGCAGGTGAGACCAACTATTCCTCCCTCCATATGGCCAACAACTTGGACTGCAACTCCCTGCAAATGGCACCACGACCTCCCATAATTGAAGATAAAATGGACTGCATGTTTGTTGGGACTGTGTCAGGATGATATCTTTTAATGCTGAAGAAGTGTTGGAATATTTGTAGGATCAAGTCATCACACTCCAGATCAAACATGAGGTCATAAGATCTAACCATGGCCACCACTTCTAGAATCTCAAGCTTCTTTCCTAAGGTAGGACTCTCACTGTTATCCAAGTCCTGAAATGTCTCTACTATTAGTTTGAAGACTCTCCTCATTATGTCATCACTATAAGGGGGTATAGGTGCAGTCAACATCATGATACTACTGAGACAGGAGGCAACTAGAAGTTTGAACTTTGACCCCTTCACAAGGGTGCTCCAAATACTTATGTTGTACTAAGCCAAGCATGGCTGGCTTTAGAGCCCAAATCAAGCTCTTCCCATCTGACTGATCCACCTTGGAAAGGAGTGAAGCAAGTATTTCCAGCTTGAAAAGGGCTTTTACTGTAACCCCCATGAAACTCAAATCTGTCCCAACTTCCAAGTGCATAGATTTTGGGTCCCATATCATGTTCTTTCTGTGGCTGCTCTTGTTATGGCATAGAATATATCCCCTTGGAAAAGGATTTATTGATTGTTGCTGTTAATTTTTTAAGGCCATTATTGAAGGCTTCATTCATGTTTTAGTCCAATGATGTCAAGTACATCAATTGACTCATACAAAGCTTGACAACAAAAGTACACAATAATATGACCAACTGACGCAATACATAACCCTCTTACATTTTACTAGTGGCATACATGGCATACATATGAGTTTCTTTAACTTAGCAGTGTACTCCTATCTTAACCTCATACAATAATCTGACCTCACCAGCACATCTTCTCATATTCTAGTAAACTAGTCATGATAGCAATACATGGTGTAATTCAGCCAAACACATCAGTTTTCTGCCTATACCAAAACAAGCTCATGACAATTGATATAGCAATACAAGCCCTAGAAAATGGAACAAAATATACTTTCAAGCATGCAACTAACAGTAGCTATGCAATAGAGGAACCTGAATAACAATTTGGCACTTGGTTCTGAGGAATATAGGTGCCTTCTTTGGCTCAGCTCCTGATGCCTTCTGAGATATCCTTCAACAATAGTTCAATGTGATAAGTTCTGGAAACCATATTCTGGTAGCTTGTTCCAGGGCACAGCGGGATTAGTAATGGCTGTAGATGACCCTTTTTACATCAAACTGTCTTCAACAGTACATATAACTTCCCACGGGGATTATGTAAAAAAAATATGCTCAACTTTAGAATGCAGAGATAACCAAGAATGTCTCCCATAAATCAACAGTTATATGTTCAGCCAGAATAAGGAAACTCGCAGCACCAGAACTTGTCCAGGATGATGATAAGAGAAATCGACCTTTTCTGAGTGTATCTGGTGTATTGTTGTTGGGAGCTTTTGTCAAACAACTAGAGGACAGACTGCTGTATGTGATTTTTCAATACTTGATCCCCAAATATTCATGCGCAGTGACCACACAAGACATGGAAATGCTTTACAATAATCTCATCTGCTTATATTAAACTCATAAAAATATGAAAAGGCTGATACAAATCTGAACAATGGCTAGAAATAATTTCACGGCCCTTCAAAATTTGAAGAATTAATACTGAAGTCTTCAAAACATATGACCCTTCTAAAGATTTCAATAAATATTTTCACACCCCTTCACAAAATGTAAATTAAGAATTGGGCCTTTGAAATTTGATTACTCACGGACTTTTTAAAATATGGGTCGGCTCCCCTTCATTAAATTTTTATTTCTCGGCCAAATAATTCAACAATTTGAAATAGAAATAGTTGAATACTTAATAAATGAGCGATGATTTCACATGGCCTGCAGGAAAATATCTTCATTAATTCAATCACGATCTTTCCTCAAAATTGATTTGCAACAAACCCTCAGGCTGGCAGGAACACCAGTGCTGATACCACTATAATATCCCATTTTGAATATTTTGTTAAAATAGCAGGGATTTTATTACGGAAAATTTATTTCAGAAAATACATGCAAAAACCCCATAAATTTGCAGAGCAATAATTTAAATTAGCAATAAAACTTGAGAATACACAACACTAGAAAAATGGCAATAATAAACTCAGCTTTATTTATTATATTATAGGAGCAAGATTACATGCCAATACTATAGCTGAGAAGACCTCCAAATATTCTACTGCAATGCTAACTCATGCCTCCCAAATTGAACTGCACTGCAACTGCTAAGCTCTCCTGTGAATTCTGGATGAATTCACCAAGGGAAGAGATGGGTGCTTGCTCACTCTCACCGAATCACCCGATGGTTTCCATCGTGAGGCTACTGCTGAAGCTGGGAACTCCTGGTTCTCCAAACCTCTCCACAAGAAACAAATACACGACTCCAAGATGTCTTCAAATGGTCTCCTCCTCCTATAGATTTGATGGACCCTTCTAGAAACCTTATTATATTATTATTTTAACCACTTAGTACCTTTTCCCTCCTTTTAGTTTTAATTAAGATACCTTTTTAATTCGAGAAAATGGTAAATAATTCACCATCCCTCTTCAGGCCACTGAAAGCCACTTCCCACCATCTCATCTTGTAGATCTTCTCATTCTGGTTCCAATGAGCCATTGCACTAAGGTGTTCCGTCAAATATTCTTCCCAGAATGCCACCTTAAGCGTAATTAATTGAGTTAGGCTCAATAATAACCCCATTTTCCGAAAGTTGTTGGAATGAAACATAAGAAAAGGCAAGTTGTGCGGCTGATGGAATATGCCAAGCAAGTGCTATCGAATCCCAAAGAAACTCCTCAAAACCCCATAAAGCCCTTCCAAAAGCCCCTGGGCCCGTTGATGGAGTAAACTTGCTCCTGCGACCTAGCTGCCTCCAATCCTGGAAGTCCATCTTGACCATGCCATAAGGGAAACCAATAAAAGGAACATGACATATGGAGGGCTCCATTGTAGCTCTATTGAACATAGGGGAGACTTTTGTCCCACGTGCATGGATGTTTGGAGTTGTATACGCGCAAGATATGTACGATTGCCTTGTTGACGACCTCGGTCTAGCCATCAGTTTGGATTACGCAAGGTGAGGAGCTTGGTTTGATATGCCCTTTTTGAAGTAGCTCTTGGATCTAACCCTTGATTTCTGATTTTCCAGAAGAGAGAAACAATTTACTATCCCATTGGGTAGAGGTGCACCGAGGGTTAGATCGATTGAATGCTTGACTTGATAGTGCAAGGGTAACCTAGTGGGTGAGGAGAAGATATCTTTGTACTGTTCCATGACTTTGTTCACTTGCTTCTGTGGCATGGAGAGGCACTATGTGGAGGTCATGGATGTGGGCGCAACCTTTTGCTCACTTTGAGTTCGAATCAGGAAGAAGACAAATTTCTCAGTCTGATAGATGACCTTCCTACATTGCTTAGCTTAGATAAAAGTAATGACGGTAGGCGAGGCTACCTATGATATTTTGTATTATTGTCTACCCAAAGCAATAATGACACTCTGAGGTCTTGTCTCATATACAACATGACGCTTCCACAAGTATGGCTGGCCTAAAAGAACATCACAAACTTCAAGGGGGGAAATATTGCACAATACCTCATCCTTGAAGGCTTGATGTTGTCGGGTAGGCGACACTGTTGGCTGACATGGAGATTTCGCGCTTGGTGGAGCTACCCGATGTTGTATGGCTGTGAGTGTGGTGTTGTCGGTAGGCCCAATTGCTTGATGATCTTTGCTGAGATGAGGTTCTTTTGATTTCCTTTGTTGATGATGAAGTGCAATGGAGCACCCTTCGCCCAATCTGTGAGTGAAAAAGGCACTCACCTTCCTCTAGTTCTTCAGGCTCACTTGGATGGACCTTGGTGGTAGCAACTATGGCACTAGGTTTTGCATCAATGATTTGCTTCCCCTTGTCTAGATCTGATTCAGGGTCTAAACCTACATCTGACTCTGACTTTTTAAGCTTCACCACCAATGACTACTTTGAGTGACATTCATTGCTGTTATGTGTTAGTTTTTGTAGCATCGGATGTGTTCTAGCCACGAGATTTGGTGGAGAGGATAGAATAAATGTATTCTCTAACACCCATAAATTGTTTATGGAAATTCCACCTAGAGACGACTTAATTAGATTTATTAATCAATTTTTAATATTTCCTAAGTCTAAACTTAGGAAATATGATTAAATAATCAGAATTAATTAAGCCACGGTGTGAATGTTCTAGAAACTCACACAGATCGACAAGGAAATAATCTGTGCCATCGATTATGTTTTCATCTTGGTCGTTGGCGCTCCAACATAAGATTATAATAAGAAGTTAATGGGTAGATGGAGAACACACCAGTGCAGTTACTCAGTTGCCTAGGCAGATTAATTTTCTCAGTGGCTGAAGTTCAATAGAGAAGATAGAGCTAGAGGGTGAGTAGCAGGTGAGAGAGAGAGGGCATCAGCAGGAGTTCGGGAAGTACAGATTGTGAAAATTCCAAGATCTAACCTGATCTAGTGAATCCTACTCTAACAACTGAGTGTACTTCTCAGATTAAGTAAGTTAAATTACACAATTAATTCAGATATGAATTATTGAAGCAACTATTGAAGTCCATCTGTCTTTGCGCTGCTGCTGCCACTGTACTGTTGCCCATGATACTTCCACTATCATTGCTGCATCTGTACTGCACGTCCCTCTCAAGTATTACATCTGCTATGTTGCTAGCACTGCCACTGCTAACACTACATCTGCACTGCAACTCAGCTGTTGAGAGAAACAACTGAAAAGTCACCCAAAACTGAACAAGTGTATAGCAGATGCAACTCGGTGCTGAAGAATTTGACTACGGATAGCTACTGTGTTGTCCCTCTGATGCTCTGCGCTGCTACTGCTACGCTGCTTCTGCCTCTGCACTGCGCTGCTCCAAAAATGAACGCTGCTATCCACTGCACTGTTGTCTCCATCACTCCTTGGCTCCACTGAAACTCCTCCATCCCGCTACTGCTGATCATGGGCTCCCGTAGCAAGGTATGATCCATGAGGTGGGCTCCTCAAGGATCCTGCCCAACTGAAGTTCAAAGAACTATAGCTCAATATCACCGCACTTCCCACTAGGAGAAGCATGGACACTCATGGCCACCTCATCCTCCTTGATTCTCGCGGCTACAACATTTGGGTCATGCTTCTCATCTTTGTCCCTTTTCTTCACAGGACACTGAGATGCATAGTGGCCCATCTCGCCATATCTGAAGCACTTGACCTTAGAAGCATCACGCTTCGGTTTCCGTTGCGCTTGTTGTCCCTTCGATGCAAGGGTTGCATTCTCCTCTTCCTCCATAGATTTCGATCCGCTTCCGCTGTTGCCATCAAGTTTGCACTTGATGAGGTCTCTTCCCAGCTCTTCCTTCTGAAAAGCCGCCCACAACTGCTCCCAACTAGGTAATGCTGCTCGGCCGAGTATGCTCTGGACAAACACCTGCCACCCCTCTGTGACATCGTTAAAGGCCTGTTGACCACTGGAGTGGCACCTGATGATAATGAGAAGACTCCATGCCCAAGGATGAACCAGAAGACATTTGTACCATCAGATATCATCAGTTCAACAGAGTTTTTAAACTCTACTTCTACTTATCATTTTCTCTTGTACCCAGATTCCACGCCCTACGGGGAATTGTAATAAGTGATGCTAGTAATGATGAGTTTTAAGTCAGTATTGAGTCTGTAACAGGCCTAGGTAGCCTGGGACCTTGTCAAAAAGTGAGTATTACTCTGGGAGGTTTTTTTTACTTGGTTAATTATCATCTCCCTACTAGGAGTTAATAATTAATTGAGTTTTTTCTTTCAATTTTACCCCAAAGCCGGAGTACGAATTGATGGTGAGGCCTTGGGTGACTCCTAGTGTCTAGAGTCAATGTATATTACCATACTAGATCACACAAAAAATTTCGTGGAATTTGGTTAGGTGTAATATTCCCAATTAGCTTTGCTAATTGGAATATTTCATTTTTGCTTTATTTTGCCGTTTTAGCTAGAAATAATAAATAAAGTGAGAAATAAGAGGGGTCACCTCACTTTAGTCACCTCACTTTATAAATAAAGTGTTCTTTTCCTAGTTGATTGACGTTATAACTTAGAGAGGGGGCCTTGGGGGTCCACGTGAGTATGATGGGGAGGCATCTGGCTGACCCAAGGTTAACTGCGCAGGTCAAAGGAGAGTAAGGACGCAGTTAAGTTTTGGAGGGAGTTTGGCATTATAAAAGGAGGGGTTCTCACCTCATTTGGGTATGCTTGATTTGATATTGATATTGAGAGCTAGACTTCTGTCTGCTTCAGCACGCCGGTTGTTTAGTCGGTCTGCAGCACTGTTTAGTGCAACCGAGTGTCTCCGGTCGGAGATCTCACCCTTAGCCTCGAGGGACTTCGAGTGCCTGCCCTGGTAAGGTTATTTCCGGTTTCACCCTTACGAGTGCCCCGCCTAGCAAGGTTATTTTCTCGAGTAACACCTTCGCTCAAAGGCAGATTGGTAGCATTTCCGTGGAGAATTGGAGAGGAAGAAGCCTTCTTGTGGCCGCGCAGATCCCGAGAAGGAGGACGCCTGCTCGCAGAGGACGTCGATCAGCCTTGGAGAGGAGGACGTCGGCTCCAGGAGGACGCAGCTTCTCAGATCTCGAGAAGGAGGACGCCGATCCAAGGAGTGGTGCTACCAGCGCTTCAAAGCTAGAGAGAGGACGCTGTTCTAGGAGACAGAAGGACGCAGATCTGAAGACACATTGACAATTCCAGACTTGGAGATTGCAGATCTGAGGAGATATTTGCAGATCTAGTTCTGTAGGGTGCAGATCTGGAGAGACAGCATTAGATCCAGCTTGGGAGATTGCAGATCTGAGGAGATATTGGCAGATCCAGCCTAGATCTGAAGAGATAACATCAGATCCAGCCTTTGAGGTTGCGTATCCGAAGAGATATTGCGTATCTAGCATAGATCCGAAGAGACAGCAAGAGATCCGATATAGAAGGAAGTAGATCCGGATTGGAGGCTTCACATCCGCAGATCCGAGTATGCTGTGAGCAAGACCCGACGTGAGGACGCCGATCCGATTGAGCAGAAGCCAGGTGAGAGGGCGCACAAAGGCTTCGGTGCGCATTCGGTGAGCCGATCCATTCATCCGGGAGATTTTGGTGACTAGTGCTTCATCTCTGCTTCGTTACTGCCACTACAGAGACAACGTTTCGTGGGTGAGGGTTTGGAGGTGTGAGATCGGCCCCATTTTCCGCACTTCACCAGAAGCCCATCACATTCCAGCAGCGTATCTTCTTCCACCAAACAGACGCTCGTCCTTACCTGCACCATTGCTTGGTCCGAGCTTACCGTTCGGGGCAAGTGACAGGCACCTCACCGATTATCTTGTACTCCTGCCTATATGTTCTGAAATTAATAAAATGGCTCAGTTTTCTGGTATTCGATGTGTACTTGTTCCATGATTTGGTTCCAACATTGTATTTTCTAGATCTGTCTGGTATATTTCTGTTTATTACTGGTTATTTCCCTTTGGGGATATTACAGTGGTATCAGAGCATAGATCTGGCTCAGCCTGTGGTGCTAGCAGTCTATGACGCCCGGAGATAACCCCTACATCCATCGGAAGAGTCTCTTCGGGGGAAGTGATTCTGATCAGGAGCCACCTGAAACAGATTCAGAGACAGAGCAGCGGAATCCGATGGCAGATACAGCTGAGAAGCTGGATGCAATCATCCATCACATGCAGGATATGTCAAAGAGGCTTGCAGCCGTAGAGGTAGCACAGAGAGGACCCCCTAGGGTTTTCCAGGTCGGAGAAGGATCGGGTATGTCTCACCACATACCAGTGCGTGATGCTATCCCCATCGTGACGACTCAGGCAACCGTGCGATCCACTATGCCCACATTCCCGCCAGCGGACACAGGGATGGGAGTACAGGGAAGTGCGCCGAGGGACAATCCAGCTCCCACGCGACCCACCATGCCTACCTTTCCGGTAGAGGACGAGGGATCGACAGCACCAACAGATGTGAGTCCCACTCAATATGCAGCCATTTTTGCAGAGTGGCAGGGCCTAGGACAGGCATTCATGGATACTTTCCCCTATGAGCGCTATCTCCAGTACCGATGTGGCGTCAGAGCCCCTGAGCATGAGCAGCACCAACACAAGGGGCGTGGATCCCACCGAGAGGGTCACCGTGCGGCTAGTAAATTCCATTTGCCCATGTTTGATGGCTCATCAAAAACTACGGCAAGGTCCTGGGTGGAGAAGCTGGACATCTATTTTCAGCTTAACCAGATGCCGGAGATGGAGGCCATTAAGATGGCTACATTGCACTTAGAGGGTGAGGCCCAGGACTGGTGGTTTCATGGGATGGCGACACTGGGACATTCCACAGTGACGACATATGCTGAGTTCACCAGGAGAGTGGTGGAGCGTTTTGACAAGAGGGATCCGGAGCAGCATTTCTTTGAGCTAACCAAGCTCAAACAGACGGGGAGTGCAGAGGCATACATCTCAGACTTCTTGAGGGTTTCAGTGATGGTACCTGACTTATCGACCGCTCGGATGGTCTATATGTTTGTGGAGGGGCTGTCAGAGCCACTTCGTGGCCTAGTCCGGTCAAACAAACCGGCTACACTACAGGATGCTATCAGTAGGGCTCGTGACCTACAGGATGTCTTGCCTAGGACTCGACCACCTTATCCCCAGAGACAGGCTTTCCAGCCTAAGGGTAAGGACACGAGGGTTCCGCCTCCCAAGGCGAATCAGGGACGAGGGCAGATTGAGGATGAAGCCAGGAAAGAGCTGAGGAGGAAGCGATTGTGCTTCACTTGCCAGGAGCCGTGGGCACCGGGACACAAATGTACGGCAGGGAAGGCACATTTCATAGAGGTCTTCTCCGAGAGCAGCGGGGAAGAGGATGAGGTGGATGATGAGGAGGCAGGAGAATGTTATGCAGCGCAGAGTACCTTACCACCTCCACCACCCGATGCAAGTGGGGCCTCATTCGCACCTACTGGGGGAGCTCTGGCAGCATTACGAGGAGTCCCCAAGTATCTGACATTGCGCGTACGAGGGACAGTGCGCGGACAGCGGGTTTCGGTCTTAGTCGACAGTGGGGCCACCCACAACTTCATTGATGCCCAGATGGTCGCACGGAGAGGCATACCGACGGAAGGCTTTGATGGGTTTTTCGTTTTGGTACCAGGAGATCAGACCATGGCATGTGCTCGATATGTACCAGAACTGTCAGTGACGATGGGCACCTATACATTGACCGATCACTTCTTTGTGGTGGACATCCCGGACACCAATGTGATATTGGGAGTTCAGTGGCTTATTACTCTGGGGAAGGTCACAACAGATTGGAAGGCCTTGGAGATGGAGTGGGATGATCCCAAGACGGGGAAGCATGAGAAGATACGAGGGCAGAACACATATATCCACCCCGGCATGTGCGCATCGCGCACACGCGCATGGGAGGCGCACCCGTGCGAGAGCAGGAGTGGGCGCAGAGTTGCGGGCCGAGGCGCAGACAAGAAAGATCGACGAAGGCACCCCATCTGCCGTACTCTTCGACAGACATGCGCAGCGCCTTTTTGGACACATCCCGCCAGACAACCACTCCACGGGTTTGAGCACACGCATCGTAGCCGGACGGATACAAACATCACTACATCTCAGAGGCAAGGTCCCAGTCTGCCCGGAGAGAGATAGAACGGGTTATTCATGAGTTGTCAGCCCTGGGCACATAGAAGTTGGGAGCGTGCATGAGTAATCAAAATTACATCTCTCACGCTCAACTTTCTACTATGACACACTTTGAGGGGTTAAAAATATGTTTTGAACCCTCAAAACCCACTTTTCCTAAGTTTAGTGGGAAATCTGGCAATTAATTAAGCCAAAAATTAAATAAATGGAGAAAAATAAATATCCACACATGCTAAATGAGGTGGAAAATTATGGAGGAGTTAAAGTGAAGTCCCAAGGTGATATGGACTCCTAAAAACAAGGAAAAGATATGTGCTCAAATAAAATTGAATTTCCGGCATTAAATGAGAGTTGCTTACTTGGAAATTCGAATTTGTGAAGTTAATGCATATTTGGGAGAATATTTGGTGGAGATTTTGGTGGGAAATTGTCCCCACATGGGTTACCAACCATATACACATGTCATTCCATCATAAAATTCGAATTTGGCACATAAGGGAAGAAGAAAATGATGTTCACTTGCTAGAATTCAATTTTTACACTTGGCATTGGAGCTCCACTTACCAAATTCGAATTTGCTTTGAGATCTCCTCTCTCTCACCACTTGGCATATGGTTCTTCATTGGGATTTGCTCCCAACTTTCTATATAATGGAGCCATGGGCTCTCATATTGTAATCATTGTTTACTAGCTATTGTGCTTGCGGAAGCGCTGCTGCCTTGTACACTTTCAGAAATATCAATAAAGACTTTGGGGTTTCATTCATGAGGTGTTCCTCCTTTTGGATTGTGATGAATTGTTGATCATTAGTATAATTCCTTTTACTCATGCTTTGATCTAATTTGTTTCCATATGTTCTTGTAGATTTGTTAATGTAGAGCTATCTTACATTGACATTTGATTTAAGAGTATGCTTTAGGTATAGAATGCTCTAGTTGGTTTCAAATAAATCTCTAGAGTTTCTTATCATTGTTTATTGCTAGATCTATATGGAACTAATTCTTGATTGAAGTTTTGTAGAGGGAACATTTTGTTGGGATCAAAGAATCAAGTGTTGGGGGAAGTCTTTGGAGAGACCAACCCACTCTTGATACATTCTCAAAGGAGCTCTCATTTGTTCTTTGAACCTTCATAGTCTTATCTTACAAAGTAGTTTTGCAGCGGTTTTGAGGCATAGCTTGTATACAAGCCAAATACTTCTAAATTTGAATATCTTTTAAAACATTATACTTCATTGCTTTCATTTGCTATCTAAGAGCTTGAATATGACTAAGCAAAGAGGAGAGTTTACTCGAACTCTTTGGCTTAGCTCTTTGTAAATTGTTGTGCAATATTTTGTAATTTTATCTATCTAATATTTGATTGGTTTTGTAGCCCTCTTTCGAATTTTTTCTTGTGACAGCTTGAGTGGACAACTACAAGAAATTACTAACAAGTTGTTGCAGGACCTTTGGGCTGAATTTCAAATGAGGAAGATAACTCTCTCTTCTTTGGTTGTGGGCATAGAAGAGGCTTAGCTTCTCTTCTCTTATTGTAAAGTCTGAATTTATTTTGAGTTCTTAGAAATTCTCACCGAGGAAAAGTCTATGGTCTCAATTTTTATTCGTAAAGACTTTCCTTGGTTTAGAAAAGGCCTCATGGTCATTTCATTCTTGTAAAATTAATAAAAATTTCTATTTTTGTTGTGGGAGCGTGGGTTTTACCTATTGGCATCCCTATCTCTCCATTTCAAAGGAGAGAATTTGTAGATGAATTGACTTAGTGGTTTTGACATTTCCGTTTTCTTTCACATCACATATGCATGCTCTAATTGGGAAGTAACATAAATCGCATAGTCCTTTAATTTCTTAATTTGCAATCTCATTTGCCATCACTTACTTATTTTTTGTGATATATTTCTCATTTGGATAAGTTTCACAATATACTACAAGTAAAGAAGCATAGCACTTTCAATTTATGGCAACTTGAGTTATTGTTGTAACTATGAAGCATATTTAATTGAATCATCTCCATCTTTTACATAGCACTTGCAAACTCACTTTCATATCATTTAGGCATTTCACTTTTCATACTAGACTTGCATCTCTAAAATTTACCTCCAACTTAAGTTGGTTGAATAGACGTTTTAAGGACCCTCTACCTCTATGGACTCCTTACTGTGAGATCCAAATATTTGGGCGAGGGTGAGGTTTGAGGATTAGAGTTCAATTGTAACCTTGCTTTAGAACTAATTAATAAAATAAACCAAGAGCACTATCTCATCACATTTACTTGCAAAGTTTCCAAATTTTTTTTTGCTATCTTGACGGTTTAAAAATTCACATGCAAATATTATCTCAAGAAGCACTTTGGATGCAAGCATTTTAATTCCTTAAATTTTGCAACAAGTTTAATTCTATGGTACTTGGAAATTTGCTTCTACATACAACTTCATTGCATGTTGTCATTTTAATGATCATTATGCTTATGGATGATTGATATATCTCGTTTCATTGGCAAATACCCTTATTTGGTGTTGCAAATTTAATTGCATATTGTGATCTTGGTCTAACAATTCATTTGTGGGATTATTGTCATTATATCTTGAATTTCATTTTTGAGCAAGCATTTGTCATCTACTTTAAAGCACTGGTCTATATTTTGAACACGTCATTGAATATTGCTCATATACTTATATGCTTGTTTACATATTGGAATCGAGTCATCTTTGATAAGTAATTCCTTCTAATCAATTCTCCTAGAAATCTCACATCTTAAACTTAGTTTTCCTTTAGGGACCACCACCCTCAGCTAACCTAGGAGATAGCTTAAACGGAGAGAGTTGGGAATAGGTGACAACCCCTTCTCTGAGTTCCTTGCCACCAACCACACCTGTGGGGTTGAAGGCTTTTCCCACTAACTGTAGGTAGGTGTAGGCAGCAAGCGATAACAAGGCCATCCGTACCATGGTTGCAGCTGTAAGTGTAACACCTACTTCCGACAGATGATCACGAACCTCTTGAAACCGTATAAGGTATGAAGCCACAAGCTCCCATTTTCGCGTCTGGATCATACAGAGCTTTTGCTCCAAGTACAACTTCCGCTGCTCGGAAGATCCCTCATATAGGTCATGCAAAGCTACCCACACATCTATGGCAGTATTCTTGCCAGCCAAGTGTGAGACAATGTGGTCCTTGACACCATCAAGGAGCAGCCTCTTCGCCTTCGCCATATCAGCCCTGTACTTTATGAGTTGATCCGGATCTGTAGGTACAACTACCACGTTCTCCACGAATGCCTTCAGATCATATTCATCTAGAAGAAACATAGCCCGATCCTTCTAGATCATATAGTTAGAGGAGCCCTCCAACCGATCTTGATCACGAAGTCTATGAGATGCCATATCAACTGAAATACCGTCAAATCTACTCCCTCTTTCTCCCCACTACGTAGTCCCTGGCAGGCTTACGCAGTCCCTGGTGGAGTTGTAAGTTTTGTAGCTCCTTTACTACTCAGCTATTGAGAAATGATGATTTCCTCGGTTAGGAAATCATTGAGGAAGAAATTCCCCAAATATGTGTCCCTTTGATTCCTTATGACGCTTTCTGCCCAACAACAACTTTAGAAAACTACGTCCCTCTATCTTCTGCGTGGAATCTCTACGCAGCTCCCTCTACCATAGCAAGAACTCAAACTGGAAGTCCTACCACTCTGTCAACTCCCTCAAAGAGAGACAACCTCGAAGCTTCATCCCTCGTGGCTAGATCTGCGCAATCCCGATGGGGATTCGTTCTGCTGCACTGTAGCAAAAACGACCTTCACTTCAGAAATAAGATCCGTCCTTCCTATTTCACATCAATGCTCTGATACCATGTGAAAATTCCAAGATCTAACCTTATCTAATGAATCCTACTGCAACAATTGAGTGTACTTCTCCTATTAAGTAAATTACATTACATAATTAATTCAGATTTGAATTATTGAAGAAACTATTGAAGCAACCTACACTAAAATTGAATCAGAAACAAGGAAACTAGACAAGGAAATCATTCACACCTATGACAGTTATTTTTGGACTAATGTCCCCGGAAAAACTCAATGTGAGAAAACTGGTGCAACAAATCTGAAGGTTTTTATTATTAAGCAGTAGAAATGTTTGAATACATCTCTGAATATCCTCAAGGGTTATTCAGTTACAGAGATAAATACTGGCAGAAGAATATGTGAGAAATACCTCACTCAATCATTGAGTTTTCCGCTGATCCAGATGAAGAACTTGCCCTGGGGAGGCTTTGCGTAGTCCCAGCACTGCGACTTGCAACCTTTGCATCACCCCTTTCCAGGCTCAGCTTTCAGCCCCAACCAAGTCGTTTTGCCTCTGTGGATGTTGAGGAACAGCCTCCCGATGCCACTTTCCGGATCTCGGCCTCCGAAACTAATCCACCAGCGAATTTCGAAAACCCTTCCTTCTACCTCTGCGCTGCATCTGCGTGAGCTTACGCAGTTACTGCGTCACCCCTTCTTTCTGCGTTGGCTAGGCTAGATCACCTCTGCCTCTCTCTGACTGATGCTCCACCAGACTGAGAAAATCTCTCTCCGGATGTTATCTCTGCCCCTCACTACTTAGATCTCTAGCTTGAATTTCTTAGCAAACTGCGCCCCAGAAATTTCGAACTCTTAGATCAAATCAGTGTCTCTGTGTCCTTTCAAATGACCCTCAAGCCTTCCTTTTATAATCTTCTCGTTGATAAATCCTTCTAGAAAACGAAGATCAAGTCATGTTTTAATCTTAGCCATCAATTAGACATCTATTTTATTAATACTCTTTAATTATTTAATTTCCCTAAGTTTAGACTTAGGGTCCCCATTAAAATAATTAATTATTTTAATGAAACATGAACCGAGTGGAATTTCCACAAATGGTTTCTGGGTTCTTTGAAATACAAGTGTCTAAGCCTCCATACCAAATTTGAGACTTAGAGCACTATCTGATGCTGCAAAAATCAACACAAATAAAATTAAGGAGGAGGCAACGTGAGGAAAGATGTAGTCCACTAGAACTCTACGCAGAGAGTGATGCAAAGGCACCAACGTATGGGCAGTGGCTCCATTCTGGGGTCAGAGAGTCACTATGGAGAGTGAGAAATTTAGCATAAAATTTCTCTCATTATTTTTCCTCTGTTTCGCTTGTCAGAATTCTTGTACTCAGATTGTTGCTGAAGATTAATAAGAAAATCGTAATCTGCTGCACCGGTTTTCCCGCATTGGGTTTTTCCAGGGACAATTGTCCAAAAATAATTGTGTCAATATTTTTATGTGTGTGCTAGAATTTCTCTTTTTCTAGCATTTTTATTTTTCCGCAGTAATTTAGTGTGAAAATTGCAATAGTAAATTTATTCGATATTTTCCGCAGCAAATAAAATGCAAAATTAACTTGCCAGTTAGAAGAATATTTTTTAGTTATTGCAATAGGTGAAATTTTCACATGGTATCAGAGCTTACATGATCAACCAGAGAGCTCAGTAGCAAGAAGAGAAGGAGGGTCGTTGCTCTGCGTAAGCAATAGTTCGAATTCCCCAGAGGCAACGCATTCCCTTGGCCAGAAGGGTCAAAATTCCCGAGGAAAATCGATTTCTTTGAGAGAGCAATAGAGAAATATGATTTCTCCAGTTCGAGGATTACTAGAGGCAGAGAGAGAAACCATATTTTTTGTAGAGAAGATCTCTTGCTGGACGCAGCAGTTTTGCAGCATCAAAATCAGTGTTGGGAGGAAAAGAGAAATATCACAGAAAATCATGGACAAAATAAACAGTCACAATGCTTAAAATTTATCTTCCGGGCTGGAGGATGAGTTTGCTTGCTTCTCAGGTTTAGCATCACCTAGTGTCTAGTATATAGATAGTGGAGCTTCATCTCATATGACAAGAGTTAGAGAATATTTCTCTAGCTATCAGGAGGAGCAGATGGACTTGCAGATCAATATGGGCAACAGAACTAAATGTATTTCAGTAGGGAGAGGCATCATAGAGTTTCAGACAGAGACATGAAACAACACCAGCGCTACTAATGTATTGCATGTGCCAGGATTGGGTATGAACTTAATTTCAGTGTCCTAGTTATAGGACAAGGGGTACGATGTACACTTCATAGGGAAGAAAGTGTATGTCAAACACTCTAGCTGGAAGAAGGTGAAACAGGTTAGAGCTCGGAGCAACAGGTTATACAAGTTGCAACTCGATTCTCCAATGGCACTGATAGGCAGTGATAGTAGTGTGAAAATTTCAATCTAGAAATCTATAGTTGCAATGATAGATTTATTTCTCCTTCTTATTACTCCGATAAGTTATTTACAGAAATCTATCAGTAAACTTTGAAATAAATACTACTGCAACATTCACAATTACATATGCAGAGAAGGAAACGGTAAAAAACATAAGCATAAGAACCAATCACATATACACATTTATTTTTGGACAATTGTCCCCAGAAAAACCCAATGTGGGAAAACCAGTGTAGCGGATGATGGTTTTATTATTATTCTTCAGCAAATGAATCTTTAAAAGGAATAAACTGGCAGATATAATTGGAAAACACTTGAGACAAAATTCTTGGTCCCTCCCAAAAATTTCCTAACACCAGAAAGAGCCTATAACTCCCTCTGTGTCTGTCTGCGTGTCTCTCTGCGCGGTCCCTGCACTGGACTGTGCCACTCTGCATGGGTTCACTGCGCTACAACTCTGTGCTGCCTTCTATGGCCCTCTGCGTCCCTCTGTCCTTGTGCTCAGTCACTGCTGACTCCCTCTTCTCCTTCTGCTTCTGCAACTCCACCTTGCAACTCTCCCTCTGAAATCAAATTCTATTCCTTCAGAATCGATCTCCTTCGGGTACTGAGTGTATGCCCGTATTACTTTCCAAATTAACCTCAAGCCTTCTTTTATAATCTTCTCGTTGATGAATCAACAACCCATAGTAGAAGTCTAATCAATGGCTAAGATTAAAACTTGACTTGATCTTTGTTCTCTAGAAGATTCACACTCTGTCTTATTAATACCCTTTAATTATTTAATTTCCCTAAGTTTAGACTTAGGGTCTCCATTAAAACAATTAATTATTTTAATAAGACATGAACCGAGTGGAATTTCCACAAGCAGTTTCTGGATTCTTTGGAATACTGATGTCCAAGGCTCCTTACAAAGTTTGAGACATGGAACACTTTCCGATGCTACAAAAATCAACACTCCCTCTTAATGAGGAAGGTGTTCTAGAAATATGTTTGCTGCATGCTGCTCTGCTTTTGAAGCATCCTCTGCACCCTTGATCTCTGGCTGCTGCCCCTTATCTGCTGCGCTAATGCCTTCTGTACTGCTGCTCATGACATTGCCACTGTCACTGCTTCATATGTACTACAGCTCCGTCTGAATCCTGATCCTATCCATTCCTGCTACTGAAATGAATTCCTGATCATCCCCATCTTCTATCTGACGTAGACAAAATTGGTCTTCCCCAGAGTCTTCGTGAGAATGTCTTCCACTTGTTCTCTTGTTGGAGATTACTGCAACTATACAACTCCTCGTTGGACACAGTCTCTGATGAAGTGACACCTGATGTCAATGTGCTTCGATTGATCATGAAACACAGGATTTTCAGAGAGCTTGATGCAACTCTGATTATCACATAGAATACTGGTCGCTTCCATTTTCTCCTTCAGTAGGTTCCCAAGCAGTTTCTGAAGCCATATGGCCTCACACGAAGCTGTGCTAGCTGCCATATATTCAGCCTCTGCTGAGCTCAATGCCATAGATTTCTATTTCCTGCTGCACCAGGAAGTCATCCCTGATCCAAGACTGAAGCAGTACCCACTGGCACTCTTCCGATCTACCGAACTCCCTGCCCAATCTGCGTTGGTGAATCCACTTAACTTGATGTCATTTCCATGGGTGTACTTCAATCCAAGCTCAACTGTTCCTTGAAGATACCTGAGAACATGATTGGCTGCTACCTAATGAGCCCTCTTAGGTTCCACCATGAACTGGATAAGGGTATTTACAGCATAACAAATGTTTGGCCTAGTGTTTACCAGATACATCAAAGATCCTATGAGTTGCCTATACAGAGTAGGATCAGCCTCATCATCTTCGGACGTGTCGATTTTCTTCCAGTTGGTGATCATTGGAGTCGTCATGAGTCTACAATCCTCCATTTGAAATCTCTTCAGAATTTCTGTAGTATATCTTCCTTGACCAAGAAAGATGTACCCCTTTTGCTGCCAAACTTCCAACCCCAAAAAATAGTGCATCAGCCCTAGATCCTACGTTTCGAATTCTATAGCCAAATTCTTTTTGCAGTCTTTGATGAACCTCGATGACCTTGTCAGAAATAGATTATCTACATATTGCACTAGTATCAGGGGCTCACTCCCTCTGGTTGTTCAATGTACACTTCCTCTTCTATCACCCCATTTAGGAATGTAGTCTTGACGTCCATCTGGTGAATCTCCTATCCCATTTGCGCTGCAAGGGATATCACGGATCTAATGGAAGTATATCTGGCTATTGGGGCGAAGGTTTCTTCATAATCTATCCCATCCTGTTGAGTGTACCCCTTAGCCACAAACCTGGCTTTAAATTTCTCGATGCTGCCATCTGTAATATACTTGATCTTATAGATCCACCATGAACCTACAACTGATCTGTCCTGAGGTATGGGAACCACTTCCCAGACATCATTTGTCATGATGGAACTGTACTCTTCCATCATCGCATCTACCCATACTGGATGCTGAGCTACTTCCCGAAAACTAGACGGCTCCCCAATTTGTGCAACCAATGCTTGGTGCCTCTCAGGCTGCCTACACTGTCTCTTCACATCTCGAGGGGCTCTGACAAAGTCCTTTGCATCCCTCAGAATTTGTCGTAATTCCTTGCTCGTTCTTCCACTGGTAGTGGGTGGATTCACCTACTCTCCCTCCTGCAAGTCCTCGGGAGAAGTGTCCCTTGGAGAGGCAACCATATTATCTTCTGTAGGTCGTTGAGGTTGAACCAGCGGATCCTCCTTAGACTACGTAGCAAAAGGCATCTCTCGGGATCTTCTGAAGGCCTTCTCCTCCATGAATTTCACATCCCTCCACACTACAATTTTCCTACTCTCCGGAATGTATATGCGGTAAGCCTTTGCATTCTCGCTGTATCGTACTAGATACCCCTTTTCTACAGTGTCCAACTTCTTCCTCTTTTCATTGGGCACATGACAATAAGCCGTACTGCCAAATATCCTACAATGAATCACTTCAGGCTTGCTGCCAGTGAAGACACTTTCTGGCGTGATCTTTCCCAATGCGTTGTGAGGAATCCTGTTCTGAACGTAGACAACTGTATTACAAGCTTCAGCCCACAGAAATTTGGGCATGTCTTGATCATACATCATTGCCCTTGCAACCTCGACAATGGTTCTATTCTTCCTCTCCGCCACACCATTCTGCTCCGAATTATATGGAGTAGTCCACTCTCTTTTGATACCTTCCCTTGCGCAGAACCATGTGAGTTCCTTGTCTGTGTACTCTCCACCATTGTCTGAACGCAACACCTTGATCCGCTTTCCTGTCAGATTTTCTACCAGAGATTTAAACTCTTTAAACCGACTGAAGACTTCGTCCTTGGTCTTCAAAAAGTAGATCCAGGTTTTCCTGGAATGGTCATCAATAAAGGTGACGAAATACTCGGCACCACTAAGAGCCCTAGTGGACATTGGTCCACAGATATTCGAATGTATCAACCCCAATACACTCTTAGCCCTATTGCTGCTTCTCTGATACGCTACCTTGGCATATTTTCCCAACACGCACCCTCTGTAGACATCGTGTCGCTTGGTGCTCAGTTCTGGAACTCTTGTGACAGTTTTCTTGAGAATATTTAAAGTCCCATGATGCAAATGCCCCACTCTTCTGTGCCATAGTTCATTAAGGGCCTTTTCATTAGTATTGCCTATTATTGCCATTGGAGATTCAAGTTGTAACTTATAAAGTTTGTTGCTCCTTACTCCGATTTGTGCTTTCTTCTTCCAACTAGGGTGTTTGACGTAAACTCTATTACCAATGAAGTAAACGTCGTAACCTTTGTTTTGAAGTTGAGACATTGAGAGTAAGTTCATCCCCAATCCAGTCACGTGCAGTACATTAGTGGCTCGAAGCTTATTTCCAACCTCGGTCTAAAATACTACGGTACCTCTTCCAATAGGGGTGCATTTTGCTTTATTACCCATGATAATTTTAAAGTACATCTGCTCTTCTTGGTAGTTGGAAAAACATTCCCGCACTTCCGTCATATGAGCAGAAGCTCCACTGTCAATGTACCAGACTTCAGGAGAAGCAGTGCGTGACACAAAAGCAAACTCTTCTTCCAGTCTTGATGCTAGAACAGAAACATCGAGATCCATTTGTTCTTTCATGCTTCTCTTCCTTTCTGGAGAACTGCGTGAACCCCTTCGAGCTGTTGCAACAATGTCAGATTTTTGTTCACTTGCTTGTTCTTCGTTCCTGTTACTCATCTTTGGCTTTGATACCATGTGAAAATTTCAATCTAGAAATCTACAGTTGCAGTGATAGATTTGTTTCTCGTACTTATTACTCCGATAAGTTATTTACAGAAATCTATCAGTAAATTTCGAAATAAATACTACTGCAACATTCAAAATTACATATGTAGAGAACGAAACAGTAAAGAACATAAGCATAAGAACCAATCACATGTACACACTTATTTTTGGACAATTGTCCCCGGAAAAACCCAATGTGGGAAAACCAGTGCAGCAGATGAAGGTTTTATTATTATTCTTTAGCAAATGAATATTTATAAGGAACACACTAGCAAATATATTCAGAAACACCTGAGACAAAATTCTCGGCCCCTCCTGAAAATTTCCTGACACCCGGAAGAGCCTCCGACTCCCTTTGCATTTGTCTGCGTGTCTCTCTGCGCAGTGTCTGTGATGGACTACGTCACTCTACGTGGGTTCGCTGCGCTGCAGCTCTACGCTGCCTTCTATGATCCTCTGTGTCCCTCTATCCTTGTGCTTAATCATTGCTGATTCCCTCTTCTCCTTCTGCTTCTGCAACTCTGCCCTGCAACTCTCCCTCTGAAATTGAATTCTATTCCTTCAGAATTGATCTCCTTCGGGTACTGAGTGTATGCCCGACTTACTTTCCAAATGACCCTCAAGCCTTTTTTTATAATCTTCTCGTTGATGAATCAACGACCCAGATTAGAAGTCTAATCAATGGTTAAGATTAAAACTTGACTTGATCTCCATTCTCTAGAAGATTCACACTGTCTTATTAATACCCTTTAATTATTTAATTTCCCTAAGTTTAGACTTAGGGTTTCCATTAAAGTAATTAATTATTTTAATAAAACATGAACCGAGTGGAATTTCCATAAACGGTTTTTGGGTTCTTTGGAATACTGATGTCTAAGCCTCCTTACAAAGTTTGAGACTCAGAACACTTTCCAATGCTACAAAAATCAACAAGTATCAGTGGGAAGGAGCTGAATGAACTATGGCACAGGAGGATCGGACATTTACACCATGGAGCACTTAGGATGCTCATAGAAACTATAACGTGAGTTTCAATTCTCAGCACAGAGCATGATGATGTATGTAGAGGATGCGTACTTGAGAAGTATGCAAAGACAACATTTCCAAGAAGTGACAGCAGAGCAAATGGCGTTTTAGGATTGATAAACTCAGATATTTGCGGCCCTGTGTCCACTAGAGCTCTTAGAGGTGGTGAATACTTCGTCACCTTTATTAATGACAATTCCCGGAAGACCTGGATCTATTTATTAAAGACCAAAGTTGAGGTATTTAATCGGTTCAAAGAGTTCAAAGCTCTTGTAGAGAACACGACAGGGAAGAAGATCAAGGTGTTGCATTCAGATAATGGTGGAGAATACATTGATAAAGAATTCACAGACTTCTGCGTAAAGGAAGGCATCAAAAGAGAATGGACAACTCCTTATAACCCTCAGCAAAATGGAGTAACAGAGCGAAAGAACAAAACAATAGTTGGGTCTGGAAAGGCTATGTTATATGATCAAGATCTACCTTGATTTTTATGGGCAAAGGCATGTAACACAGTGGTGTACATTCAAAACAGAACACCTCGTAGAGCATTGGGGAAGAAAACGCCAGAAGGAGTCTTCACAAGAAAGAAGTGTGAAGTGAGTCACTTGAGGATTTTTGGAAGTGTGGCTTATTGCCACATACTATATGAAAAGCGTAGTAAATTGGATCAGATTGCAAAGAAGGGGTTCCTCATCGAGTGTAGCGAAACCTCAAAGGCACACAAGATATACATTCCTAGCAGTAGGAAGATTGTAGTGAGACGAGATGTAAAGTTCATGGAAGATAGAGCTTTCAGGAGATCTCGAGAGATGCCTGCACGTGATCAGTCAATAGAAGTTTTGTTAGTCTAGCAGCAGGGAAAACAAGTGGGACTAGCAGGAGGACAGTCACAGGGATCGAGTAGTGTGACTAGTACCAGTATCTCCTTAGGGGTAGGAGATCCAGGGAGTTCTCAACAGACGAAGCAGTAGGAACAGGAGGAGGAATTGGTTGAACCTCCCACCACCAGTGGTAGCGATAATGGGGAAGAGCGTCAGAACTTGAGGGATGCAGAGGAGTTTGTCAGAGTTCCTAGGACAGACAAGAGACAACGTAGGCAACCTGACAGATATCAAGCTTTGGAAGCTCAGGTTGCAGAACCCTTGAGCTCTTAGGAAGCCAGATAACATCAGGTGTGGGTGGATATCGTGGTAGAAGAGTATAGTTTTATCATGACAAATGATGTTTGGGAGGTAGTGTCGACGCCAGAAGACAAATCAGTTGTATGTTCCAGATGGATCTACAAGATCAAGTATGTTGCAGATGGCAGTGTAGAGAAGAACACAGCTAGATTTGTGGAAAAGGGGTATGCACAAAAGGAAGGAATAGACTATGAAGAGACCTTCGCCCAAGTTTCCAGATATAACTCTGTCAGATCTGTTATATTCCTAGCAACATAGATGGGATGGGAGATTCACCAGATGGATGTCAAGACAACATTCTTGAACGGGGTGATAGAAGAAGAGGTGCATATAGAGCAGCTTGAAGGCTTAGAAACTCGTGAGAAGCGCACTCATGTATGTAGATTTAAGAAAGCTCTATACAGGCTCAAGCAGGCACCCAGGGCTCGGTATCGTCGAATTGACAGTTACTTGCAGTAGTTGGGATTCATCAAGAGTGATGTAGAGCCCAACCTCTACTATTTGATGGTGGAGAATGAGCCTCTCATTCTAGTTTTGTATGTGGATGATCTCTTTTTGACAGGATCATTAGGGCTCATAAAAGACTGCAAAAGGAACCTTGCAGTAGAATTCGACATGAAGGATATGGGGTTGATGTACCATTTTCTAGGATTGGAGTTGTGGAAGAAAAATAGGGAGATCTTCCTTGGGCAAGGGAGATATGCCTCAAATATTTTGAAGAGGTTCAGAATGCAGGATTGCCAACCCATGGCGACACCCATGATCACCAATTGGAAAAAGATAGATGCATCAGGGGATAAGGAAGTCGACCCACCTTGTACAGACAACTCATTGGGTCTTTCATGTATCTGGTTAACACTAGACCAGACATTTGTTTCGCTGTCAATACCCTTAGTTAGTTCATGGTAGAGCCGAAAAGGGTACATTGGGAAGCAACAAGGCATATTCTTAGATATGTGCAAGGAACAGTCGGGTGTGGGTTGAAATATACTCGAGGAGATAACGTCAGATTATGTGGGTTCACAGATGCAGATTGGGCAGGCAGTTTGTGGACAGGAAAATTACCTCAGGGTACTACTTCAGTGTTGGATCAGGGATGGTCTCTTGGTGTAGCAGGAAGCAAAAGTCAGTAGCACTGAGCTCAACAGAAGCACAATACATGGTGGCCAGCACAACTACATGCGAAGCGATATGGCTTAGGAAGATGCTCGTGAGATTGTTCACGAAGTGGATGTGAGAAACCAGTGTCTACTGTGATAATCAAAGTTGCATAAAACTCTCTGAGAATCTAATGTTTGATGACAGGTCGAAACACATAGACATTAGATGTCATTTCATCAGAGACTGTGTACAATGTGGGGCAGTCCAGCTACAATATGTTCCCACAAGAGATCAGGTAGGCGACATACTCACGAAAGCTCTAGGGAGAGTTAAGTTCATCCAGTTCAAGGAACAAATGGGTATGGTGGAGAACCCGTTTCAGTAGCAGAGAGATATTTCTCAATTGCAGTGTTAGCACATCAGAGGGAGTTGCAATGTAGATGCAGTGGTTGGCAACAGTACAACAGGGTTAGCATCAACACAGATGCAACTCATATCAGAGTTGCGCAGTGGTTGGTGGGAAGTATGGCCACACATCAACAATGTGACAGGAGATGGTGCAGAGACAGTGTGTTGTGGCAGCTGTTGCAGCACTAGAACAGTTTCCTTGCTAAGAGGGATTGTTTGTTTTTGTAGCATCGGATGTATTCTAGCCACGAGATTTGGTGGAGAGGCTAGAATACATGTATTCTCCAATATCGAGAAATCATTTATGGAAATTCCACCTAGAGACGACTTAATTAGATTTATTAATCAATTTTTAATATTCCCTAAGTTTAAACTTAGGAAATATGATTAATTAATTAGAATTAATCAAGTCATGGTGTGAATGTTCTGTTAGTTTCATGTAACATTAAATGTGTTCTAGCCTTGAGATTTTGCAGACAGTTTAGAATACATTCGTACTCCAATACCCAGAAATAGTTTCTGGAAATTCCATCTTGAGACGACTTAATTAAAATAATTAATCAATT
Organism: Pinus albicaulis; assembly: GCA_034641835.2. Classification (NCBI taxonomy): domain Eukaryota; kingdom Viridiplantae; phylum Streptophyta; class Pinopsida; order Pinales; family Pinaceae; genus Pinus; species Pinus albicaulis. The sequence continues at coordinate 1,213,662,473 of CM076572.1, read as the reverse complement.
TTTTAATATTTCCTAAGTTGAAACATAGGAAATATGATTAATTAAAAGGTATTAATTAAGTAAGATGTGAATCTTCTAGAAAAAGGCATGGATTGAGTCCTAGTTAATCTTAGCCATTGATTAAGTTTTGATCGTGGCTGTTGATGTTTCAACGAGAGATTATAAGAAGGAACTCAATGGGACTTGGAGGACTGTAATATCCCAAATGGGATATTTTAACTAAAATTGCAGAAAATAACGTAACTCCACATTATGCCGTAAAATCAACATTTACTTAACAGAAGATTGCCATGTAAAAATAAAAACATATAGAGCACTAAAATCCATTACACATTGAATAGGAAGAATCTCAACATTTTATTATAAATAGTGAACTCGAGTTACATGCATATCTGACCCAAAATAATTGAGATGGAAAACTGGTCAACAAGATGAACTGCTGCACTGCGCTGGCCTCCAAAACTGAACTGCTACACTCTTCCTCCGACAACAGCTATCACTGAACCCACTGAAGATAATGAAGCACAAGTTGAAGATCTGAATGATCCTCACACCAATCCCTAAAGCTCTGCGAAACTTCTGAATGAAGTCTCCTCAAGAGAGTTGGGTTTTCGTCCAACACCCACAAATCACCCGAGGGTTTCCGTCCTGGGGCTACCAATGGAGTAGTGAACCAAGTTCTCAAACCTCTCATACAAGAAAATGATCTGATCGAAATATATCCCTCAATGGCCTCTTCCTTTTTCTTTTATAGATCTCCTGGATCCCCCTAGAGCATTATTTTAATATTATTGTATTCGTGGAGCACTTTCCCTCTTATTAAAATATTCATTTTTAATGCAGGAAAGAGTAAATCGACTACCATGTCTCCTCCGGTCACTGAAACTCATGTCCAACTGTCCCATCATGTAGGTATCCTTGTTCCGGTTCCAATGAGCTATTACACTAACATGTTCTATCATGTATTTCTCCCGAAATGCCACCTTGAGCGTATTTAATTGAGTTAAGCCCAAAAGTAACTCAGTTTTCCGAAAGTGGTCGGAATGCGCCGGAACAAAAGGCAAACTGCTCAGATGATGGAATATATCAAGCAAATGCCACCCGACCTCATAGAAACTCCTCAAAACTCCTCCAAAAATCCCCTGGGCCTGTTGATGACACCAACCTATACCTGTGACTTGTCTGCTCCTAACTTTGGAAGTCCATCCTAACCCTGTCATAGGTGACAGCAAAAAAAGAAATATTACAGACCTTTCACCCCATATTGCTTGCCCTCAAGCAATTCAAATATGTGGGTCACCATGTTGGTCCGACGCAACTGAGACCCAATGCCCGAATCCCATACAAACCCCTGGGTGCTGCTATGCACCTGTGTCAAGCCACCCAGAATAGACCCCTCAATGTCAAGATCCCAAACTGATCTCTCACTGTACTTGTAATCAAACAATGCACCCGGATCCCAATGCCACCATGGCCAATCATCGCCCAAGTCCCATGGCTTGGACTGAGTACTGCCTCTAGCTATAGCTGCTGGCCCATGAAGTGAAGTCTGCTAGCAATCAACAATGCTCCATGGCTCCTGTTGTGCTGTACCTCTAACTGTATAAGCTGCCCCACCAACTGCGTACCAACTCATCACCTCTCTCTAGTCCAACTCCTGACTCGATCTCATGCTAACCCTACTCTCATGAAGTCAGGATGGAATGCTGAAGAACTATCGACATGTGCCCCACTGCCAACTGGAAGCTGCCGCATCTGCCATGTCTAAGAGTCCCTGCTTCGTTATGCTCCCTACGCAGAATATAGCACCATCAATAGGATACCAACTCATGATATCCCGCCAATCTATACTAGAAGAAGAATAGGCAGTGACGCCTGCACACGGAACAAGTCTGGTATGAGGTCACCAGTCCATACTCAACTCGTGCTGCCCTGTCCCGTCTGCCGACGAGATCTACCAGCAGAAGAAAGCCCTCTCTCTATAATAGCCCAAAGTGGGCAAGATGTGTTGCAAGCCCCATCGATGTACTCCTGGAGATTGCTGCTCCCTGAAAGTACTGCAGCTCTACTGACTGCATATGCATCTTACCTGCACCTCATCAGTGTGTTGGCCCAAAGATGGATGCTCCACCATCTCCAATAGCTCCTCCCTCTTCTGATCATGAATGTCATGCTCCTGCTGTCTACTAGCCCCTGCAGAACTATCCCATCAATCTTCAACATCTCCAGAGGATATGGATCTGCAACTGCTCTCACCGTACTCGATGTTTGTGCATCTGACTGCACTTCCTCAATGGCTGACCCCAAGGTTAGCTGCATATCCATCATAGACTCAATGTGATCCTCCATCTGGCTCTCCCCCCAAAGACTATCATGCATGATGTGCATAGTCTCCTCCTCTGCTGACTCATACTCCATCATATGCTGCTCCGGCTGAATCGTCACAAGTCACTCATCACCCTTAGTATCTCCCGTAGAGTCCCCTGACTGCTCACCTTGCACACTAGAATATAGCTCCGGTCTACCGTCATCAACTCCGCATGACTACTGTCGCTCCCCAAAAGCATCTTCATATGATCCCATGGACTCATCTGACGAAGAGCCCTCATCCTGGCATACAAAAGGAATGTCCTTCTGTTCTGCCTCTGCCACATCCGCTGCATCACTCAAGCATGAGTGATCGACTCCCCAAGTTTCTTTGCAGATGAAGCAAAGTCCCTTCCTCCTCAGCTCATTTCTGCTGCCTGATCCACCAAACTGGAGCAACTCCTCCCTATTCAACAGTCTCCTGAATAGCCCAATATCCTGCTCAACTAGCCCTTGGGCTAGCTTATAAGCAGCAGGTGAGATCCACTGCTTGCTCCTCCAAATGCCCAACAACCTAGTCTGCAACTCCCGACAAATGGCATCATGGTCTGTCATACATGACGATAGGATGGACTGCGTGTGAGCTATAACGGTGTTAGGATGATGTCTGCTAATGCTGAAGAAGTATTGCAACATCTGTAGAATCAAGTCATCACACTCAATATCAAACATGATGGCATACGTTCTGAATGTGGCCATACCTCCTAAAACCTCAAGCTTCTTCCCAAATGTAGAGTCTGCATTGTTGTCCAAATCCTGAAAGGTTTCTATTGTCAATCTCATAATCCTCCTCATAACATCATAATTGTATGGAGCTATAGGTGCGGTCAACTTCATAATGTTACTGAGGCATGATGCAACTGGAAGTTTGAACCCCTCACAAGGTTCCTCCATGAATTTGGGTTGTATAAGAGCAAGCATTGCAGGTTTTAGAGCTCAAATCATTTTCTTCCCTTCTACTTGGCTTATTTTGGACAAGAGTTCATTAAGTTCATCAAGTTTGGACAAAACTCTCCATGTCATCTTCATTTGTTTCGAATCTGTCCCAAGTGCAAGAAGTTTGTGACCAATCCCCAGTTCTTCCTGCAAATCTTTTGGTTGTTCTTTTTGATGGATGGCATATATCCCTCTTGAAAAGGTTCTGCTGTTCAATTTTGTGTTCTGTTGTATATTGCAGTCCATGGCAGTATTACTTTGCTGGTTCATGAGGTGTTTTAAGAACCCCATCATTCAGTAATATGTACTATCAACACTGTATTAAAGGAACACAATCAAGACATGCCCTCTACACAAGCTTCTCACTTAATGATGGCAGCATATGGATATTACAGGGCTCATGACAAACACATAAAAAATAAACATGGTAGAATTATTCAGATCTAGAATTTGAGTTTGGGGGATTTGTGCACACTATGACTTCTTGATTTTCTAACAACATGAATGACAATTGTTGCTGATTAAAAATTGTCTCAATTGGTGTATACAAAGGTTATTGCAATGATGAAGGGTACTTCAAACAATCTTTAACCTCTTCAATGTTGGCACAAATTTAATGCTAACCCGTTGGACAACAACATAAATAATTGCAATAAGTTATAGAGGTATTACAAAGATATAGGAACCTAGTCACAGGGTGATGAAGCTTTGCCCTAGACTTGGTTTTTGACTTTTGAGACAGCGCACTGATATCCCGTGCAAAGTATATGTTTCTGCCCTGGAAAGAGTCTCCAATATTTCTACATGTAACTCGTCCTTTCAGTGGCCGGGACAATTTTTGCTCCAGAATTAGAGTCCTCTACTTTAAATAATTTCAGCCCAGGTCTTACTGCGCTTGATTCTTCCCCATTGCCTTACTGCAGCTCGATTCTTCGTTGGTGCCTCAACGTGCATGGAACTCATGCGATTTAATACATCGTGAAACTGCTCCCTGAAGCTCGCACAATCCACTTATTGAGACGATGACTTGATCCATGGTCCCATTTAATATATGCATGCCTTTGACGCGGCAGAACAGAGAATGACGATTCCCAGGCTTAGTTGGTCCCCAATCTGCATGGAATTTGACGTTGGATCAATTCCTTGATCTGATAATTAACTCGAAGAGGCATCATATCGTGCCCACTTAACTCTGATACGTTACAGGTGCAGCGTTCATTGACTCATTTACACAGCAAATCGAGGTGTGGGTCAAGTGCACTATATTGTCATCTTTGGCTCAATGTGCGTGGATCCCATGCAACGTGATTCGCCGCAGAATTTCTTCTTTGCCTCCAGCATATGGAATTCAGTCTACTTGATTTATATTTTACGTAGAATTTTTCCACTGAACCCAGCAACCTCGACGATGCTCATCACGACGATTCTACGTGAGTCCAACGATCTTGGCCCTACTGGCTCCTATGATCGTGTGCACAGTGGATCTAGCAACATGGATGTCTCTGCTACAACAATATGATGGCCACCTGAGCGATTCCCTTTTCTCCTACTTGAGTTACAGCTGTGGTATGAAACCGTCATTGGACCTAGGTTTGACCTTTCGTGGTGTGGTTATGCGCTTAAACTCTCAAATTAGCCGCGATACTCCTATGCATAGCCACCTCTATCTATCATTACGAACTAATTTACACGATCCTTTCTAAGAAGTGACAGGGTACTCTCTTGCTCGGAATTCAACCCACAACTTCCCTGAAATCGTATGAGGCGTAAGGTGACCCTTGTAAGACGTTTCTCTGCTTATATAAATACTTTACCTTCAGAAAATAGACAATGAACTCAGACCTTGCCGCCTATAATCTCTTCGAACCCCATAGGAATGAGAGGACTCGATTCATAAATCAGATCTGCAATTGATCATATTGCCATGGTGCAACTCATGCCTCTACGTAGCGTGATGATAAGAAAACTTAGCCACTGTATTCGACTCACATATGACAAATATTGGTGGTTCGTCTTCCGGAATTGGCAACAATCCATGTAATCACTTGACTTCATCAATGATCTCGAACCCTGCAACAACAATACCCTAAGTACAAAAAGGGTTCTCCAACAATGATTACGCTTCTCCACAAGATATGTTCTTTGCAATAGACCCTCAGGCTGGCAAGATCACTAGCTTTGATACCACTGTAATATCCCAAATGGGATATTTTAACTAAAATTACAGAAAATAACGTAACTCCACATTATGTCGTAAAATCAACATTTACTTAACAGAAGATTGCCATGTAAAAATAAAAACATATAGAGCACTAAAATCCATTACACATTGAATAGGAAGAATCTCAACATTTTATTATAAATGGCGAACTAGGGTTACATGCATATCTGACCCAAAATAGCTGAGATGGAAAACTGTCCACCAAGATGAACTGTTGCACTGCGTTGGCCTCCAAAACTGAACTGCTGCACTCTTTTGCTTCGGCAACAGCTGTCACTGAACCCACTGAAGATAATGAAGCACAAGTTGAAGATCTGAATGATCCTCACACCAATCCTTGAAGCTCTGCGAAACTTTTGAATGAAGTCTCCTCAAGAGAGTTGGGTTTTCGTCCAACACTCACAAATCACCCGAGGGTTTCCGTCCTGGGGCTACCAATGGAGTAGAGAACCAAATTCTGAAACCTCTCACACAAGAAAATGATTTGATCCAAAGATATCCTTCAATGGCCTCCTCCTTTTCTTTTATAGATCTCCTGGATCCTCCTAGAGCATTATTTTATTATTATTTTATTCATGGAGCACTTTCCCTCTTATTAAAATATTCATTTTTAATGCTGGAAAGAGTAAATCGACTCCATATCTCCTCAAGTCACTGAAACTCATGTCCAACTATCCCATCATGTTTGTATCCTCGTTTCGGTTCCAATGAGCTATTACACTAACGTGTTCTATCATGTATTCCTCTTGGAATGCCACCTTGAGCGTATTTAATTGAGTTAAGCCCAAAAGTAACTCAGTTTTCCGAAAGTGGTCGAAATGCGCCGGAACGAAAGGCAAACTGCTCGGATGATGGAATATATCAAGCGAATGCCACCCGACCTCATAGAAACTCCTCAAAACTCCTCCAAAAAGCCCTTGGGCCTGTTGATGACACCAACCTGTACCTGTGACCCGTCTGCTCCTACCTCTAGAAGTCCATCCTAACCCTACCATAGGTGACACCAAGAAAAGGAATATTACAAGGATACACTTACAGAGATTGAATTCATTGGCAGATCGATTTCCTGAGTAGGAGCGCTGAGTTGCCGGAGAGAGAGCTAGTGAGCTTGTTGCAGTGAGAGAGGGGCAGGGATAGTAAGGTCGGAGGAAGATTTTCCAGATTCGGTGAGTGCACAGAAGAGAGTCAGCGTAGAGCCACACAGAGGTTGCACAATGCTTCAAAGGAGATTCTGTTTTTTTTGGGGAGCAGTGAGATTTTCAGAGCTAGAGGCTCGGCAGGAGGCCCGAAGGTGAAGAAGATCAGTTTCCAGATAACAGCTGATGAGATAACGAGAGAGACAGTTCTTCCTAGCTGAGAGGACACAGTACTACGTAGACTGATGCAGTGACTGCATAGAGGCAGCACAGAGCAGCTCATCTTGAGACCAGATCAGTGTCGGATTGCCAGTGGCAGAGCGAGATTTTTCTCACCGACTTTTTGTCAGATTTTCTCTTTATTGTTTGCTAGATTTTAGAGCAACCATATAATCGTACTTAGATTTACTACTGCATAATATACAAGCCCTCAACTGCTGCACTGGTTTTCCCACATTGGGTTTTTCCAGGGACTTAGTCCAAAAACAACAATGTTATTTGTGTGTGTGTGCATTTATCTTTCCAACGCTCTTTCCTTTTGCAATATTTTTTATCTGTGAAGGTTGTAGTGTATGGATTTCGATATTTACAGTACCAAACAGTAAATAATTTGTTTAGTAAATTAACAAATAGAAGAAACTTAATCAGTTGCTGCATTAGTATTCCAATTTGTGGAATTTTCACATGTTCTATAAACTCACACGGATTGACAGGGAAATAATATGGGCCATCGATTATGTTTTAATCTTGGTCGTTGGTGCTCCAACAGAAGATTATAAGAAGAAGTCGATGGGTAGATGGAGAACACACCAAGGTAGTTACTCAGTTGCCCAGGCAGATCGATTTTCTCAGTGGCTAAAGTTCATGTTGATTTGTGATAGCATCAGGTGTGCTCTAAGTCTCAAACTTTGTGGAGAGGCTTAGACACATGCATTATAGATAACCCATAAATTGTTTTGGGAAATTCCACTTAGAAACTGTTTTATAAGAAAACTTAATTATTTTTAATAAGGACCCTAAGTCTAACTTAGGAAATTAAAATAATTAATGAGTATTACTGTAAATTGTGGGTGAAACTTCTAGAAAAAGCAAATCAAGTCTAATATAATCTTAGTCGTTGATTGGAGATCTAATCTCGACAGTTGAAGTCTCAAGGAGAAGACTATAAAGGAAGGCTTGAGGGTCATTTGTAAAATACATTGAGAGGATCTAGAGATTGAATTTTCTGAAGTGAGTAGTGCTCAAGACGTAAACACGAACTAAGTGATTATTCAGCGCAGTTGAGGGGCAGAGACAGTTTTGGCAGAAGGATTTTCTCCGGGCCAAGGATCAGTAATAGAGAGGCAGAGGAAGACGAAGAGGAGGCTACGTAGAGCCTAGAGTGAGTGACGCAGTACCCCAAAGGGGTGACACAGGGCCATACAGGCCCCACGCAAAGGCAACACAGTTCTTCAGCAGAAAGTCCGATTTCAGCTGGGGAAATCCAGGTCTGAGGCGGGAAGGGCTGGATCGATTTTCCAGAAGGAATGAAAGATCACGCAGAAGGGGTGAAGTAGTTCCAGATCTAACCCCACACAGGCCTACACAGCTACTGCGCAGAGGTAGCACAGAGGGAGCTGGGGTTTTGTCAGTTCAGCTATCGGATCAGTCGGGACTTGCAGAGTGATGTATACTCACTGATTTCTTTCTCTGTCAGTATTCTCTGTAACTGATTTGTCCGGTGAGACAAGAAGAGTTGTATCCAGTTTAAATCCTGCTTAATAATAAAACCCTCAAATCTGCTGCATCGGTTTTCTCGCATTGGGTTTTTCCAGGGACGTTTGTCCTGTGTGTCCTGTGTGTGTGTTATTTTTCTTGCTCAGATTTCTGTTTTCACATAATGGGTGAAGGCTGCTTCAGTAAATGCTTCAATATTTTAAGAAGTAATCTTTAAATAACTTGTTAAATCAGATTTGCAAGTAGGAGAAGTAGTTCAACTTGTTGCAATTGCGATTCCAGATCTAGATCTTGGAATTTTCACATGGTATCAGGGCGTGTATTGTGAAATAGGAAGTGCCGATCCAACGTTGATTCAAAGGCCGAAGAACTGCAGAAAGCAGCAATTCAAATCCCAAGAGGGATTGCGCAGTCCAGGCTAGAAGGGCTGAAAATTGTGGAGGTCTCTCTTTGAGTGAGTTGATAGAGAGTTACGATCACTAGATCGGAATTTTGCCAAGGCAGAGGGAGCAACACAAAGCCTAAGCGCAGAGTTGGTGGGACACAGTTTCTGCAGGAATATTTTGATTTTGTCGGGCGGAAAGTCGTTAGAAGAAGAAGAAGCAACATAGTGAGGGAATTCTCTTCCTCAGGAAGTTCCTAGCCTGGGAATTTCAATTTTTCCAAGATCTGAGCTGTAGATCCAGGCAATAGATCTACGAGCTCCACAAGGAGTGCATAAGCTAGTCTACTGCTACGCAGAGGGGGAAGAAGAGGAGCAGATTCGACATTTTTGACGACCATGGCAGCGCACAGGCTTAGAGATGTTGGGTGTGGAGCCTGATTATCATTCTGATTTAGAGGTCTTTGTTTCAACCGGATGTATACCCGAGGAAAACTGTACACCGCTCCAAGCGAGGGGGGACTTGTACCACTATGGGGGTTTGGGGGTAGCGCCCCTGAAGTTAGAAATAGTTGTAAAATTTCTCGGGCTATTCATTAGGTAGATGATCTAACGGTAGAAGTTATCTTTAATTTAGGGTTTTTTTGCCCTAAAAGGAAACCCCTCTGTTGTATGAGGGAATTGTATTGCGGCTGTGGGTTAAGAGTGTATTCTGATTGAGAAAGAGAAAGGGGGACTATGTGAGAGAGTAGAGGATATTACAACGAATCTGATATAGGTTGTGTCTCTTCATTTTGTTGGATAATATAAATGAAGGATTGGTTGTTTCTCCGTGGACGTAGCCCAAGTTGGGTGAACCACATATATCTGTGTCTCTCTTTTTTTATATGTTTTTATGTGTTTGTATTTTCACATATTTTTATGTGTTCCATTGTTCTGTAATATATAATTTTCTAACAAGGGATCAGGACTGGTTGGAGGGAGCCTCCAACTACGTGATCTGGAAGGCAAGAATCACTTGTCTGCTAGATGAATATGATATCAATCTCTTCGTGAAGAACATGGTAGTTGTCCCTACAAATCCAGATCCGTTGAAGCAGTACAAGGCTGATATGGCGAAGGCAAAAAGGCTACTCCTGGATGGAGTGAAAGATCACATAGTGTCCCATATAGTTGGCAAAGATACTGCCAGCAGATGTGGGAAGCCTTGGCCAAGCTATATGAAGGATCTTCCAAGCAACGAAAGATGTAACTTGAGCAACAACTGAGGATGGCACAGATGCAGAAACGGGAGCGTATTGTTCCGTTCCTGTCAAGACTTCAGGAGATTCATGACTAGCTAGCAGCAGTGGCATCGACCTGTTCTCCTACAACAATGGTGAGACTGGCATTAAATGCAGTCATTGATGATTGGCAGGTATTTGTCTAGAGCATCCTGGGCAGAGCAACCTTGCCAGGCTTGGAAGAGATGTGGGTTTCTCTTCAGCAAGAAGAGCTAAGGAGATACTTGGTCAAGTGAAAACTTGATGGCAACAGTGACAGTGGATTGAAGGTGAAACAGGAGGAGGAATAAAAGGCAGCCCTTGCATCCAAAGTGCAGCAGGAGCAACAGAGACGTAAGAAAGACGTCTTGAAGATCAAGTGCTTCAAGTGTGGTGAACTTGGTCACTACGCTTCCCAATGTCCTTTGAAGCGAAAGGACAAGGACGAGAAGCATGATCCAAAGGCTGCAACCGTGAAGATCGATGAGGATGAGTACGCCATGAGTGCCCACACATATCCAAGAGGGAGATGGGGCGACATTGAGCTATAATTCAACAGAACTGGAGTTGGGGAGGATCCCTGAGGAGTCCACCTCTCAGATCATACCTTGTTACGGGTGCCCAAGATCAGCAGTAGCAAGCTCGAGGAGTTTTTAGACGATGCAAAGGAGTGTAGAAATGACAGATGTGGTAGTTAGCAGTGCTAACATCTAAGTAGCGCAAGGGGACGCAATGCAGATTCATGGATGTTTTCCAGTTGCTTCTCTTAGCAATTGAGTTATAGTGTAGAGTTAGCAGTGGCAGTGCTAGCAGCAGATGCAACATTTTAGAGGGAGTTGCAGTACAGATGCAGTGTTGATCTTTGCAGGGTCAACAGCAGTACAGTGTAGTAGCAACGCAGTGATTGATGGGCAGCATGTCAGACATCATCAACGCAGAGGGAGATGCTTCAGAGTCAGAGCAGTGTGCAGCAGGGCATATCTGTTAAAGCACATTCGTCGCTAAGAGGGAGTATTGATTTGTGATAACAATGGATGTGCTCTAAGTCTCAAAATTTGTGGAGAGGCTTAGACACATGCATTACAGTAACCCATAAATTGTTTTGGGGAATTCCACGCAGAAACAATTTTATAAGAAAAAGCAGAGCAAGTCTAATATAATCTTAGCCGTTGATTGGAGATCTAATCTCGGTCGTTGAAGTATCAAGGAGAAGAATATAAATGAAGGCTTGAGGGTCATTTGTAAAATAAACTGAGAGGATCTAGAGATCGAATTTTCTGAAGTGAGCAGTGCTCAGGACGAAAACACGATCTAAGTCATTTTTTAGCGTAGTTGAGGGGTAGAGACAGTTTTGGCAGGAAGATCTTCTCCGAGCCAAGGATTAGTAGCAGAGAGGCAGAGGAATACGAAGAGGAGGTTGCGCAGAGCTCAGAGTGAGTGACGCAGCACCTAGAAGGGGTGACGCAGGGCAACGTAGGCCCCACGTAGAGGCAGTGCAGTTCTTCAGCAGAAAATCCGATTTCAGCTAGGGAAATCCAAATCTAAGTCGAGAATGGCTGGATCGATTTTTCGGAAGGGCTGAAAGATCACGTAGAAGGGTTGATGCAGTTCTAGATCTGACCCCACGCATGCCTATGCAGCTACTGCGCAGAGGCAGCGCAGAGGGAGCTAAGTTTTCGTCAATTCAGCTATCAGGTCAGCCAGGACTTGCAGAGTGAGGTATACTCATTGATTTCTTTCTCTGTCTGTATTCTTTGTAACTGATTTGTTTGCTGAGACAATCAAAGTTGTATCTAGTTTAACTGCTACTTAATAATAAAACCCTTAGATTTGCTGCACCAATTTTCCCGCATTGGGTTTTTCTGAGGATGTTTGTCCAAAAACAACAGTGTCCTGTGTGTGTGTGTGTTATTTTTCTTGCTCAGATTTCTGTTTTAACAAATATTTTAATGGGTGAAGGCTGGTTCAGTGACTACTTCGATATTTTAAGAAGTAATCTTTAATAACTTGTTAAATCAAATTTTCAAGTAGGAGAATTAGTTCAGCTTGTTGCAGTAGGGATTCCAGATCTAGATCTTGGAATTTTCACATAGTATTAGAGCGTGTATTGTGAAATAGGAGCAGATCTAACGCTGAGTCGAAGGCCGAAGAACTACAGAAAGCAGCCATTCGAATCCCTAGAGGGATTACGCAGTCCAGGCTAGAAGGGCTGAAAATTCCAGAGGTCTCTCTCTGAGTGAGTCGACAGAGAGGTAATATCACCAGATTGGAATTTTGCCAAGGCAGAGAGAACAAAATAGAGCCTCATTGTAGAGCTGGTGGGACGCAGTTTCTGCAGGAAAATTTTGATTTTGCTGGGCAGAAAGTCGTCAGAAGAAGAAGAAGCAGCATAGTGAGGTAATTCTCTTCCTCAGGAAGTTCCTAGCTTTGGAATTTCAGTTTTTCCAAGATTTGAGCAGCATACCCAGGCAACAGATCTATGAGCTCCACAAGGAGTGCGTAAGTCTGTCTAGTGCTGTGCAGAGGGGGAAGAAGAGTAGATTCGACATTTTTGACGGCCACGGCAGCTCACAGGCTTAGAGATGTTGGGTGTGGAGCCTGATTAACATCTTGATTTAGATTGTTTCAGTTAGATGTATACCCCAGGAAAACTGTACACTGCTCCAAGCAGGGGGGGGAGCGGACTTGTTCCCCCCGCGAGGGTTTGGGGGCAGTGCCCCCAAAGCTAAAAATAGATGTAAAATTTCTTGGGTTGTTCATTAGGCGGATGATCTGACGGTAGAAGTTATGTTTAATTTAGGATTTTTTTTCCCTAAAAGGAAACCCCTTTGTTGTATGAGGGAATTGTATTGCGGCTGTGGGTTGAGAGTGTATTCTAAGCGAGAAAGAGAAAGGGGGACTGTGTGAGAGAGTAGAGGATATTACAGTGGATTTGCTATAGGTTGTGTCTCTTCATTTTGCTGGATAATATAAAGGAAGGACTGGCTGTTTCTCCGTGGACGTAGCTCAAGCTAGGTGAACCACATATATTTGTGTCTCTCTTGTTTTATATGTTTTCTGTGTTTGTATTTCCGCATATTTTAATGTGTTCCATTGCTATGTAAAATATAAATTTCTAACAAGAGATCAGGACCGGTTGGAGGGAGCCTCCAACTACGTGATCTGGAAGGCAAGAATCACTTGTTTGCTAGATGAATATGATCTCAAGCTCTTCATGACGAATATGGTAGTTGTCCCTATAGATCCAGATCCGTTGAAGCAGTATAAGGCTGATATGGTAGAGGCAAAAAGGCTGCTCTTGGATCGAGTGAAAGAACACATAGTGCCCATATAGCCGATAAATATACTACCTGTCAGATGTGGGAAGCCTTGGCCACGCTATATGAAGGATCTTCCGAGCAACAAAAGATGTAACTTGAGCAACAACTAAGGATGGCGCAGATGCGGAAAGGGGAGCATATTGTTTCGTTCCTGCCGAGACTTCAGGGGATTCATGACCAACTAGCAACAATGGGGTCTATCCCTTCTGCTACAAAATGGTGAGACTGGCATTAAATGCAGTCATTGATGATTGGCAGGTATTTGTCCATAGCATCTTGGGTAGAGCAACCTTGCTAGGCTGGGAAGATATGTGGGTTGCTCTTCAACAAGAAGAGCTAAGTAGAGACTTGGTCAAGTGAAGACTTGATGGCAGTAGTGGCAGTGGATCGAAGGTGAAGCAAGAGGAGGAAGAATGTCGCCCTTGCATCCAAAGGGTAGTAGGAGCAACGGAGACGTAAGAAATATGTCTCAAATATCAAGTGCTTCAAGTGTGGTGAACTTGGTCACTACGCTTCCCAGTGTCCTTTGAAGCGAAAGGACAAGGACGAGAAGCATGATCCAAAGGCTGCAACCACGAAGATCGATGAGGATGAGTACGCCATGAGTGCCCACGCATGTCCAGGAGGGAGATGGAGCGACATCGAGCTGTAATTCAATAGAACTGTACTTGGGGAGGATCCTTGAGGAGTCCACCTCTCATATCATACCTTGTTACGGGTGCCCAAGATCAGTAGGAGCAGGTTGGAGGAGTTTTCAGATTGTGCAAAGAAGTGTAGAAACGACAGATGCAGTAGTTAGCAATGCTAACATCTGAGCAACCAGAGTAGAGTTGCAGCAGCGCAGAGGGATGTAGTGCAGATTCATGGATGTTTTCCAATTGCTTCTCTCAACAACTGAGTTGTAGTGCAGAGTTAGCAGTGGCAGTGCTAGCAGCAGATGCAACATTTCAGAGGGAGTTGTAGTATAGATGCAGTGTTGATCGTGGCAGGGTCAGCAGGAGTACAGTGCAACAACAGCTCAGTGATTGATGGGCATCATGTCAGATATCATTAGTGTAGAGGGAGATGCTTCAGAGTCAGAGCAGTGTGCAGCAGGGCATATTTGTTAGAGCACATTCTTCGCTAAGAGGGAGTGTTGTTTTGTGATAACATCGGATGTGCTCTAAGTCTCAAAATTTGTGGAGAGGCTTAGACACATGCATTACAAATAATCCATAAATTGTTTTGGGAAATTCCACATAGAAACTGTTTTATAAAAAAAATATATATATATATTTTTAATAAGGACCCGAAGTCTAACTTAGGAAATTAAAATAATTAATGAGTATTAATGTAAACTATGGGTGAAACTTTTAGAAAAAGCAGATCAAGTCTAATATAATCATTGTCGTTGATTTGAGATATAATCTCGGTCGTTGACGTGTCAAGGAGAAGACTATAAAGGAAGGCTTGAGGGTCATTTGTAAAATATACTAAGGTGATCTAGAGATCGAATTTTCTGAAGTGAGCAGTGCTCCAGATGAAAACACGATCTAAGTGATTCTTCAGCGCAGTTGAGGGGCAGAGACAGTTTTGGTAGGAGGATCTTCTCCGGGCCAAGGATCAGCAGCAGAGAGGCAGATGAAGACGAAGAGGAGGCTGCGCAGATCCCAAAGTGAGTGACGCAGGGGCACACAGGCCCTATGCAGAGGCAACACAATGCTTTAGCAGAAAGTCTGATTTTAGTTAAGGAAATTCAGATCTGAGCCATAAAGGGCTAGATTGATTTTCCGGAAGGGTTGAAAGATCACGCAGAAGGGGTGACGCAGTTCCAGATCTGACCCCATGCAAGTCTACGCAACTACTGCGTAGAGGAAACGCAGAGGGAGCTGGGATTTCGTCAGTGCAACTATCGGATCAACCGAGACTTGAAGACTGAGGTATACTCACTGATTTCTTTCTCTGTCAATATTCTCTATAACTGATTTGTCCGCTGAGAAAATCAAAGTTGTATCTAGTTTAACTGCTACTTAATAATAAAACCCTCAGATTTGCTGCACCGGTTTTCCCGCATTGGGTTTTTCTGGGGACGTTTGTCCAAAAACAACGGTGTCCTGTGTGTGTTATTTTTCTTGCTCAGATTTCTTTTTTCACAAATATTTTAATGGGTGAACGATGCTTTAGAAGCTGCTTCGATATTTTAAGAAGTAATCTTTAAATAACTTGTTAAATAAGATTTGCAAGTAGGAGAAGTAGTTCAACTTGTTGCAGTGGGAATTACAGATCTAGATCTTGGAATTTTTACAGTTTAGTAGAGGAGATAGAACCAAAGGGTGAGTAGCAGGTGAGAGAGAGAGAGAGGGCATTAGCAGGAGTTTGGAAGTACAGATCGAATTCGGGAGGAGGAAGCGTGAGGAAAGACGCAGTCCACTAGAGCTCTATGTAGTAACTGCGCAGAGAGTGACGTAGAGGCACCAATGTATGGGTAGAGGGTCCATTCCGGGGTCAGAGAGTCGCTGTGGAGAGTAAGAAATTAGCATAAAATTTCCCTCAGTATTTTTCCTCTGTTTCTTTTGTCAGAATTCTTGTAATTAGATTGTTGCTGAAGATTAATAAGAAAACCTTAATCTACTTCACTAGTTTTCCCGCATTGGGTTTTTCCAGGGACAATTGTCCAAAAATAACTGTGTCAATATTTTTATGTTTGTGCTAGAATTTCTCTATTTCTAGCATTTTTATTTTTTTTGTAGTAATTTAGTGTGAAAATTGCAATAATAAATTTATTCGGTATTTGCCGCAACAAATAAACTGCAAAATTAACTTGCCAGTTAGAAGAATATTTTTTAGTTATTGCAATTGGTGAAATTTTCACATTATGCTAGGGGCTCTTATGGAATTCACACCACTTTCTTGTGTCTTTCTTCGTCTTCCCATTACCTTTCTTTGTTTGCGGCTTAGATGGGTTATCCTGGGATGGTCCATCTTGGCTCTGTCATTTGTTCTATGGTTTGGGGTTGCATTTTCCCTGAATCTATTGTGAGGAATTCACAGATCCAAACTCTCGCTTCTTCTGTTTAAATTTATGCTTGATTTTAACAACATATTAGTACATTGTGCCTAGTGAAGAGATGTCCAAAAACTCCATTTTTGTCTAGATGTATTTGTGCAAATTGCTGTGGTATTTGAGCACCGGATGTCACTTGGAGCCTTTTATACTCAAATTGGTGCGCAAGGCATGGAAGATATTTGTGAACTCCGACACTGTTTGGTCCCTCTCTTGTCGTACTGTGTTCCATCTCATGTACTAGTCTTTGTAGTTTCCAGTAGGGTAATATTGTTCCTTCATAACATCCTGGAAAGTGCCCCAAGTGGGTGCAACTGCAAATATTGTGGATTCCTCGATGGCATTTTGCTCATGGTAAGTCTCCCACCAAGCCCTAACATGGGGGACGAGTTTAAGGAGTGCAAAAGTAATCTTTTCTCTATCGAAAAATTTGTGGACTGAAAAATACTCATCTAGCAGATTGAACCATTTATCTAGAGCATCCACATTTATTTGACCTTCGAATATAGGAATATCAAAATTAACTTGTGCCTTGACGGGGGAAACGCCTCCAAAGTGACTGTTTGATGAAAATGCGTCAACTGTTGTCATTCATAGAAGGATCTAGGAAAAATTATCCATCATCTCATCCCTTTGTCGCGTGAGGGCTTCTTCGAGCAACAATTCAATAGGATCTGTTGCGCCCTCGTCTTTCTTTTCTTTTTCCATGGGAGGTTGTCAATGTCGGTGAGGATGATCTTGCAAAGGCTCAAGTAGTTCGAGCTCTCACAACTTATCACTTGGCCTTGTTAGGGACATGCATAGAAAAATGGATAGAGAGCAGGCCGCTCTAATACCACTGATTCAAATTGCCTCAGCAATGAGATAAAATGTTGACATCAAATGTCACAGGTGCATAAAAGAAATAATGTAGTCATATGAAAAGAGCTTTATTTATTTTTATTGAATGGTAAAATTATTGTTGGACTACATCATGAGAACATTTTCATGGCTTTTACAATAGTGAGGCCCCGTATTTATATTATTTACAGGGCCTTTTCACCTATAGTCATGCACTTCGTCATATTTCCAATACCTTGGGTAAATACCATGGTTGCAAAAACCATGGGCAATTACCATGGGTGAAAACCATAAATCACTATGGTAAAAACTAACAAATAGTTGTATATGGTAAAAGCTAATCATACGATTAGATTTTTATTTTTATTTTTGAATACCATGGGTGGATACCATGGTTAACCAAAACCATGGGCTTGGAAAATACCAACAATAGAAACCAATTTTTGACCATGGTGATTCTATGGAAAAGGTGGATAACCACCAATTTCCATTCGGATCAAATTGATAGGTGCATGTATAGAGGTGGTAATGGGGTAGACATGAATTCAGTGCAAGGTGCCATAGCCAATTGACCAACTAATGGTTGTCCAACATACTGGATGTATAGTTGTAAGGAGAGAGCAATTGTGGAGGCCTGAGTTACCCCTTTCCTCGACTTGCTTTTTCCACCCCTTTGGTGTGGCTTTTACTTCTTTATGATAATGTTCTGGTATGGGTGCATAGCTTAGGAACCTATGCTTGCATTTGCGAGATTTACCATTTATTACCCCTTAAGATGAGGTGGCTTGTTTCTCATCAGGCTTGGGACAATACAAGGGTTCCTTTCATTATGGGTGGAGCATCAAGTGCTCTAGGAAATAGGTGATGGCTAATGGAGTGTAGTGCTAAGATTTTGGGTAGCATTAGATGTGCTCTAGCTCCAAAAATTTGTGGAGGGCTAGAACACATGAGATCTCCAAGACCCAGAAATCGTTTGGGGAAATTCCACCCGATGTGAAAGTTATTCAATAAATTAAATATTTTAATGGAGACCCTAAGTTTAACTTAGGGAAATTAAATAATTAAAGGGAATTAATTTAAACATGTGGGTGAGAATGTTCTAAGTAAAATGGATCAATTCTTTTCTAATCTTAGCCGTTGATTGGAGATTAGATCACGGTCGTTGAGTTCTCGATGAGAAAAGTATTAAAGGAAGGCTTGGGGTCAGTTGGAGAAGACACACAGAGCGATAGCAATTGAGCTAAGTCAAAATTCTAGGTCGTGGTTTGCTGAGAATTTTCGAGTGAGCTTGTAGTTATTGAGAGGGGCAGATCAGCGAGGGATTATTCTGATCCGAGGCCGAGAATACTAAGGCAGAGAGGCAGATCTGTACCAGGCAGTGCAGAGACCAGTAGGAGGGACGCAACCTAGCTAGGCTAACGTAGGGCCTTCAGGGTGACGCATGGGCAGCGCTGAGCCCAGAAGGGTGACGCAGGGGCAGCCTATGCTACGCAGTGGCTATGCTGGGCAGGAGAAGCTGACGCAGAGGCTGGAGGAGCAGTGCTGGGGTTCCAGTGGGCCAGAAAGGGCTCGTATTCAGTGTTTTCAGAGGAGTGCTTCCTCGGCTAAATCAACCATATTTTCTGCCTCCGAGTGATAGGTACATCTGTCGTGAAATTCTCTGTTGGGCAAACCATTACCAGTGCCCTTGATTGTATTCAGATATTCTGCTTAATAAACAAACCCTCTAAGAGTTGTTGCACCAGTTTTCTCGCATTGGGTTTTTCCGGGGACATTGTCCAAAAAATACTCTCCTTTGTCATGTGTGCGTTATGCTTCAGTAAATGATTTGTATGTATGTGTAGGCTGCAGTTGTGTTTTCTTTGATATTTTACTGAATATTCAAAAAATAACTTGCTAATTAAATCAAACAAGTAGGAGAAGTAAATGAAGATACTAAAGTAGGGTTTCTGTATCTAGAAATTTTCACATGGTATCAGAGCGATTGCAGATCAAGCTAAAGCCATCAACATAGGGCTAAATATTTTTTTGCTATAGGAGGGCAACTGAAGCTGCACAGATTCAGAAAGAGGCAGTGCAACACCAGAGGGACAACGCAGAGGCCCTACAGGGGTGACGCGGAGCCAGTCTGCTCACGCAAAGCTGACGCAGAGGGTGACGCAAGCCCAGAAGGGTGACACAGAGCCTGTCAAGCTCACGCTGAGTTGACGCAGAGGATGACACATGCCTAAGAGGGTGACACAGTCCAAGAGGGAGTGACATTGTGCTGGTTGCCGTGGCTGGAAGTGCAATTTTTTGATCTTCGAAGTTGCTGGTGGGGCATTGTTTCTGCCAATGCAGAACAGTGCCTAACAGGGTTGAAAAAGTAAGGGGAAACAGTGCCTTAGCAGATTTTCTAGCCAAGAAATTTGAGATTCGATCAAGTGGAGTGATCGTAGAGGGCTGATTCGACAGAATTGGTGAAGGATTACTGGGAGGGAAATCATTTGTCAGAGGGAGCACATTCTCTAGAGGGGTTCTATTGCCAAGAAACCCAAATTCGGTCTTTTGCTGAGTGTAGCAGTAGTCGAAGGGAAAAGAGCACTTGCTTCGACAGGTTGAGCAGAGATGGCTCCATATGGACTGAGAGATCAGGATAGGTTAGATGGTGTGTCTAACTTTGCCATCTAGAAAGACAAAATCTTGACAGTCCTTGATGAATATGGAATTAGAGACCATGTCGAGAATGTCCTGGCTGTGCCGACCGATGCTGATGCTTTAAAGAAGTTTAATGAAAATCACGCATGGGCTAAACACTTGATCATGGATGGAGTGAAAGATCAAGTGGTTTTGCATATTGCCAAGAAGAAGACGACAAACGAGGTGTGGACGACATTAACCACTTATCAAGGTAGCTTTGTCTAGAGGAAAATGCTTTTGGAGAATCAGATGCAGATGCTCCAGATGCACAAGGGAGAGGAGATCGATCCTTTCCTCTTTAGATTGCAGACTATCCGAGACCAGCTGATTGCCATGTGGGCAACTCCTGATGATGGACTCATGGTGAGGACTGCCCTGAATGCAGTCACCGATGAATGGGAGACCTTTGTCCAAAGTATCTTGGGCAGAGAACAACTTCCAAATTGGGGGGACATGTGGGCAATCCTTCGACATGAGGAGATCAGGAGAATAACTAAGAGGGAATTCAACAGCGGAGGAGTCAAGATTAAGAAAGAGGAGGAGGAATGTAATATCCCGTTTCAGGGATATCTCTCAAACACAAGCAAACTCCAACCAGAGATGGATTGGGAGGGCGTTTACCAGATATTTCACCTCTGAAAAGAGGATGAGATCTGGAGGCTACCTCGCCCTTTCTAGACTCTGTCTAAGAGTATGGGGAAAACACACCAAATGGTATAGTAACTGAAATGCTCAAAGAGAGAGAGATAACAGTAGTGCAAGCATACAGTAGCATATATCAAACATGTAACAAATCCTCCAGAAATATAGAGAGAATGCTAAGCCATTTTATTATAGTGGGAAATATAAGGGAGTACAATAGGTGATCAGAGTGATGGCACCTAGACTTGCTCAGGGCAAGTGAAGAAATGCTCTCAGAATGGAAAGGAAATGGCTGCTCTCTGATCTGCGTCCAAGCTGCTGGAAAAACGCCGTGTAACTGCTACTGCTAGAACAGAATGAGGATTTGGGGCTACTCCCCTCCTCGGAATGAGTTGAAACTCTGGAATCTGCCTCTGCTCACCAAACCCAGAAAATCCCAGAAAGCATTTCTGAAATGGCCGACCCCGAAAATCACTCCCTTGAGGATCTACGCTATCCCCCAAGGCTTTGCGCTGAGGCTGAATGGAAACCACCAAAATACGGCCACAAACTCTACCAAAATCCTCCAATGGGCAAGGGCTGGCCCCTTGCTCAATCTCTAGGCTCAAATCCTCCAAAAGAAACCCAATCCGGAGCTCCCCAAGAATGGACTGCGTCCTCCCTCTCAAGACTGCGTAGTCTCTTTATGCACTGCTCCTCCACAAAAGCCAAACACCAATCCTTCTGCAAATACTGATGGAACAACCTCACCCGAGCAGGCACTCGAAGTCCCCCGAGGCTGAGGGTGAGATCTCCGAACGGAGACACTCGATGCACTAAACAATGCTGTAGACTAGCTAAACAACCAGCGTGCTCAAGAAGTCGAAATGACCAGCTCAATATCATAAACATCGAATGATCAAAATGAGGAGGCTCTCCTCTCTATATAGCGTTAGCCTCTCTCAAACCCTAAGGCTCACCTCCTCCAATGTTGCTTCCCTTTGCCACGTGCTCCATCTTGGCCTGCGCAGTCCCTCCATGTGGTCTACGTGGGCCCCCTCTCTACGTGGTCTCTTGGCCCCCCTTGGCTCACTTAAGTTACAATGCGTGTCTACTAGGGAGTGCACTTTTTATTTTTGAGTGAGTTATGTCCCCCTCTACTCACTTTTATTTCTAATATAACTACATAAGGCAAAATTGACCAAAATCGAATATTCCAATTAGCCATTGCTAATTCGGAATATTACAGTCTCCCCCGGCAAAATGTTGCTTGACCCCAAGCAACTATAGTGATGGATGCTACAAGATCTTCTCACTCTCCCAAGTGGCATCCTCATCCGGCAAATTCTTCCACCTCACCAAGAACTCCCGGATTGTCCGGTTCTGCAGCTGCCTCTCCCTGGTATCAATAATGGCCTCTGGCTGTAACACCAAATGCCCCTCATCATCTGTTGGCGGTAGCTCTTCTGTCACTGTCACCTGCTGCCCCAATGCCTTCTTCAAGCATGATACATGGAAAATGTTATGAATCTTACTGCCTTGGGGCAGCTCCAACTCATAAGCAACCTGTCCAACCCTACGTATCACCCTGTATGGCCCATAAAAATGGGGCTTTAGCTTCTCAGCTCCCTTCTACTTCAGTGACCACTGTCAGTGTGGCTGCAAACGTAGGTAGACCAAGTCCCCTACCTTGAACTGTCCCTCCATCCAACCCATGTCGGCATACAGATTCCGCTGGTTCTGCGTTGTGGCCATGTTATCCTTGAGAGCTCGGAGAATGTCCTGACTCTCTTGGATCCAATCTTTGGCTCTCGGAGCCTTGTTAGCACCAAACATCACATCAACAAAAGATAAAGAATGGTATCCATACAAAGCATAAAATGGAGACATACCGATGGACATGTGATGTGTGTTGTTGTAGCAGTACTCTCCTAGATGCAGCCACTTCAGCCACGCTCTTTGTTGCCCACTAACATAGTTACGCAAGTAGCCCTCCAGCCACTTGTTAACTATCTCTCTATGCCTGTCTGTCTGTGGGTGGTAGCTGGTGCTCGTTGTCAACTCTATCCCCACCAACCGGAAAAGTTCCCGCCAGCATCCGCCCATAAAGTAGCTGTCCCTATCACTGATGATGGTCTTGGGAAGACCATGTAACCTGAAGATCTCTCTGAAGAACAGCTTTGCCACCTGTGCCGCTGAATAGTGTGCAGATATGGCGAAAAAGTGTGCGTACTTCGTCAGCCAATCAACGATGACGTATATACAGTCCTTGCCCTGCACCATGGGCAATCCTGTGATGAAATCCATCGAAATGCTCTCCCATTTCCCCTCCGAAATGGGAAGAGGCTACAACAATCCTGCGGGATGGCTCATCTCTCCCTTGTTCCTCTGGCAAACCTCGCACTCCCTGATATGCTGGAGCACGTCCTCCTTTTTGGAGGCTCTTCCAAGGAGTCCTCTTCACTTGTCCGCAGGCTTGGTAAACCGTCGATGCTTTCCGACAATGGTGAGTCATGTGACTTCGAAGTATCTTCTTCTTGAGCTAGGAGCCCTCAGTCAAGAAGATCCTATCTCTGTAATAGATAATCTCATCTATCACCCTGTATCTATTGTCCACCACCTGACCATCCAGAACCTCACAAGCAAACCTGTCCTTGGAGTACTCCACCAAAAGTCGAGCCCTCCATTCTGGATCCAAACTCATCATAGACAACGTGGCTGGTCTACGTGAAAGTGCATCGGCTACCACGTTGTTCTTTCCTTTGACATACTCAATGCCGTGTCATAAGCCCGGATCTGACCATCCCGCCCTCACGCTCGTAGGGGCCGTCGTTTTCCTCGGGGGCCGGCAAGAACCCGAGGCCGTTGTGACCGGCCCTCACCTCGAACCCGTTACCCACCGTTAACGTCGACTCGCTAATGCACACACACGCATCTCCTTGTCGTATATGGGATACAACCTCTCATGTGGAAGGAGCTTCCGGCTCTCGAAAGCTATCGGGTGACCGCCCTGCATCAAAACTGCACCAATCCCCTCTCCTGATGCATCACACTCGAGGACAAAAGGCTGTGTAAAATCTGGCAATGCCAGCACAGGGCAACTGCTCATCACCTCCTTGAGCTTGTCAAAAGCTCGCTGTGCTGTGTCCGACCAACCGAATGCCCCCTTCCTCGTCAAATCTGTGAGGGGTGCAGCAAGCTGTGAGAAGCCCTTGACGAACTTCCTGTAGTATGTGCAGATGCCAATAAATCCCCAAGTTTCGCTACTCTTCTTCTCCGCCACCTCTGATGACCCTGATCTTCTCCTCGTGAACCCTCACTCCATCCACTCCTATGATGTGTCCCAAATACAACATCTCCGTCAACCCAAACTCACACTTGGAGAGCTTAGCATAAAACTGTTTCTCCTCCAAGATATGCAGTACCGCCTCTATGTGCTAGAGATGCTCCTCCAAATTCCTACTATATATCATTATATCATCGAAGAAGACCAACACAAACTTCCTCATATGACTGCGGAAGATATGGTTCATGCATGACTGGAAAGTGGTTGGTGCATTGGTTAGCTCGAAAGGGATAACCAAGAACTCAAAGTGGTCGTAATGGCACCTGAAAGCGGTCTTGGGAATGTCCTGTTCCCTCTCGAATTCGGTGGTACCCCGATCTCAAATCGATCTTTCAAGAACTGGTACCTCTCAAACTCAATTACCGCCCACCTATCCGAAAGGGCGGGGGTATCTTTTCTTCATGGCTCTATTCACGAATTTCAGGACCCATCAACATTTCAATGTGCCGTCCCTTCTTCGCCAATACCACCAAAGAAGCAAAGACCGGTGCTAGGCCTAATATGTCCAAGAGCCAGTAACTCGGACAACGCCAATCATCCCGACAGGCTTCGGGGTGCTCACAGGGTGTGGTAACAACTACCGCATGCCCTCGCTTCAGCTCAATTATTTGCTCAAACCTTCATCCTGGTGGCTGTCCCGACCGTATCTCCCACCACCGTATCACACCGCTGCGAAGGATGGCTCGTGGGAGGATCCTGGTGAACCATTCCGCCTGGTAGTCCCTGCCTCTGATGCCCGCAACTCAACTGCCCACTCTCTGTCTCCCTTCCGGAAGTCCGCCTCCATCCGGTGAGCTGAAACATTCTGGGGTGGGTAAGTGTGCATCCCACGTATCTTCTCATGCTTCTCGGTCTTCTTATAATCCCACTCCATCTCCAAGGCCTCCCAATCTGTGGTGACCTTCCCCAAAGTAATCAGCCACTATACACCCAATACCACATTGGTATCTGGTATGTTGACCACGAAAAAGTGGTCGGTCAATGTGTAGGTACCCATCGTCACAGCCAGCTCTGGAACATATCTGGCACACTGCATCGTCTGATCTCCTGGGACCAACACTGAAAATCCATCGAAGCTCTCTGTCGATATGCCTCTCCGCTCAACCATCTGTGCATCGATGAAGTTGTGGGTTGCCCCACTGTCTACCAAAACTGAAACTCGCTGCCCACATACTGTCCCTCGGACATGCAGCGTCAAATACTTGGGTACTCCTCGCAATGCTGCAAGGGTCCCCCCTGTGGGTGCCAAATCTGCACCTCCTGCTCCTGGAGGTGGAGGTGGCAAATGGTCCTGCGCTGTCTGACTATCTCCTGCCTCTCCATCCTCATACTCATCCTCTTCCCCGCTGCTCTCGGAGAAGACCTCGATAAAAATGTGGTTTGCCCGCAACACATATGTGTCCTGGGTGCCCATGGCTCGACAAAAGCACAACCTTTTCAATTCCCTCCTCGGCATCATCATCTAGCTGTACCCTACCTTGATTCCCCTTTGGAGGCGGAATCCTCACTTCCTTCCCCTTCGGCTGGAAAGCCTGTCTCTGGGGGTAAGGTGTCCTGGTCCTGGGTAAGGCATCCTGTAAATCCCGGGTCCTGCCAATGGCATCTTGGAGTGTGGCTGGTCTAGTGGATCCGACTAGACCTCGAAGTGGCTTTGCTAACCCCTCAACAAACATGTAGATCATCTGTGCTGCGGATAAATTTGACACCATCACTGAAACCCTCAAAAAATCTGCAATATACGTCTTCGGGCTCTCGGTCTGTTTGAGCCTCGTCAGCTCAACAAAATGCTCCTCCGGATCCCTCTGGTAAAATCTCTCTATCAGTCTCCGGGTGAACTCAGCATATGTGGTCACCGTCGAATGCCCGAGTGTCACCATCCCATGGAACCACCAGTCCTGGGCCTCACCATCCAAATGCAGCGTAGCCACCTTGATGGCCCTCCGACTTTGCCATCTGGTTAAGCTGGAAATATATATCCAGCTTCTCCACCCAAGACTTTGCCGAACTGTTTGATGAGCCATCAAACGTTGGCAAATGGAATCGGCTCGCTGTACGCTGGGTGTCCCCATCATGATAATGCCGGTGCCCTCTATGATGGTCGTGGGGCCTGCTGTCCCACTGGAGTTGAAAGAAATCTCTGAATGAAAGGGCATCCCTGAACTGCTGCCCATATGCTTGATACTCAGCAAAATAGTCACCCATGTGACCGGGCTCTGGCTCATGCTGTGCTCCTGCCTCTGTGTCTGCACCCAGAAAGGTGGGCATAGTGGAACGTGTGGGTGCATGTGATGCTTGGTGCGGAGTGGCATCCCGCTCCGGAAAATGATGGGATGTGGCCGACCCCTCACCAACATGGAAACCCCTTGGGGTTTCACGCTGTCTAGCATCCACAACAGTGAATCTCTGACCCATCACCTCAATTTGTCTCGCCAGATCCTGTACTGGTTTGAGGAGTGCCTCCCCAAACTGTTTCGCCTCACTATCATCTGCCATTGGCTTTTTCTGTTTTGCGTCTACCACAGGCTCCTCCTGCTTTGCGTTTATCACAGGCTCCTCCTGTTCTGCGTCCACCACCCGAACGCAGTCACCCTCTCTGTAGGTGTTCTCCAACCTACCTCAATATCTCAGTGCTTCCTACCTCTGTAGCAGATGTAGGGTTTCTCCCCCGGTGTCATAGACAACTAGCTCCACAGGCTGAGCCAGATCTATGCTCTGATACCACTGTAATATCTCGTTTCAGGGATATCTCTCAAACACAAGCAAACTCCAACCAGAGATGGACTGGGAGGTCGTTTACCAGATATTTCACCTCTGAAAAGAGGATGAGATCTGGAGGCTACCTGGCCCTTTCCAGACTCTGTCTAAGAGTATGGGGAAAACACACCAAATGGTATAGTAACTGAAATGCTCAAAGAGAGAGAAATAACAGTAGTGCAAACATACAATAGCATATATCAAACATGTAACAAATACTCCAGAAATATAGAGAGAATGCTAAGCCATTTTATTATACTGAGAAATATAAGGGAGTACAATAGGTGATCAGAGTGATGGCACCTAGACTTGCTCAAGGCAAGTGAAGGAATACTCTCAGAATGGCAAGGAAATGGCTGCTCTTTGATCTGCATCCAAGCTGCTGGAAAACTGCAGTGTAGCTGCTACTGCTGGAACAAAATGAGGATTTGGGGCTGCTCCCCTCCTCGAAATGAGCTGAAACTTTGGAATCTGCCTCTGCTCACCAAACCCAGAAAAACCCAGAAAGCATTTCTGAAATGGCCGACCCCCGAAAATCACTCCCTTGAGGATCTACGCTATCCCCCAAGGCTCTGCACTGAGGCTGAATGGAAACCACCAAAATACGGCCACAAACTCTACCAAAATCCTCCAATGGGCAAGGGCTGGCCCCTTGCTCAATCTCCAGGCTCAAATCCTCCAAAAGAAACCCAATCCAGAGCTCCCTAAGAATGGACTGCGTTCTCCCTCTCAGGACTGCGCAGTCTCTGAATGCACTGCTCCTCCACAAAAACCAAACACCAATCCTTTTGCAAATACTGATGGAACAACCTCACCCGAGCAGGCACTCGAAGTCCCCCGGGGCTGAGGGTGAGATCTTCGAATGGAGACACTCGATGCACTAAACAGTGCTGCAGACTAGCTAAACAACCAACGTGCTCAAGAAGTCGAAATGACTAGCTCAATATCATAAACATCGAATGATCAAAATGAGGAGGCTCTCCTCTCTATATAGCGTTAGCCTCTCTCAAACCCTAAGGCTCACCTCCTCCAACGTTGCCTCCCTTTGCCACGTGCTCCATCTTGGCCTGCGCAGTCCCTCCATGTGGTCTACGTGGTCTCTCGCTCCCCTGCTCACGAAGTTACAACGTGTGTCTACTAGGGAGGCACTTTTTATTTTTTTTGGCTCCTATGTGTCCCCCCTCAACTCACTTTTATTTATAATATAACTACACAAGGAAAAATTGACCAAAATCGAATCTTCCAATTAACCATTGCTAATTGGGAATATTACAAGGAAAATGCAGACCTAGCATCTAAGGTACAAAGGCAACAAGGGAAGAAAAAGAAGAAGAACCTATCCAAGGTTCGGTGCTTCAGATGTGGCGAATTGGGACACTTTCCCAATACTTGTCCTAAGAAGAAGGGCAAGGAAGATTCGGATTCCAAGGCAGCAACAGCGAAAGGAGATGATGGCAGCAATGATGATGTGGCCATGAGTGCTCATGTACCTCGAGAGAAGAGGTGGGGTGACATAGATCTATAGAGTGAGCTACAGATGATGGAACTGGCAGGATCCTTGAGGTGCCCAAACTCTTGGATCACATACGAGCTACCAGAGCCTTAAGAAAGTAGCAGGATGACTGGAGTCCGTGGATGCAAAAGATCATGGAAAGGCACAAGGGCAAAGGTTTCTTGAATGCTCAAGATTGGAGCAACGCAGTGCAGTGGTAGCAACAACGTGGAAGCAAAGAGCGCAGAGGCTTATGGGACTTCAACAGCGTAGAGGGGTAATGCTTACGTAGTGCAAAGCAGCAATAGTGTGTTGAGACTTTGTGTATTTGGGGTAGCATCAGTTGTGCTCTAGCTCCCAAATTTTGTGGAGGGACTAGAGTACGCTTGATCTACAAGACCCATAAATTGATTTGGGAAATTTCATCTGGTTTAGGAGATATTAAATTAATTAATTATTTTAATGTATTTTCTAAGTTAAAACTTAGGGAACTTAAATAATTAAAGTGAATTTAATTAAACATGTGATGAAATTGTCTTAAGTCACACGGATCAAGCTTTCTTTTAATCTTAGCCATTGATTCAAGATCTGATCATGGTCGTTGATTTGTCAATGAGAAAAGTATAAAGGAAAGGCTTGGGGTCATTTGTAAAGACACACAGAGGCAGAGCATTGAAGCTAAGCTGAGATTCTAGGGCGGGTTTGCTAAGAATTCTCAGAAGTGTTTCAGCTGCAGAGAGGGGAATTTAGGCCAAGGGGATGATTTGATCCCCGGGTCTAGGATCAGCAAGAGGCAGAGATCAGCTCAGAGAGGCAGAACAGAGAAGCAGGAGGGCAGCAGCAGGAGGGCAACAATTTGTGCTATGC
Organism: Pinus albicaulis; assembly: GCA_034641835.2. NCBI lineage: Eukaryota > Viridiplantae > Streptophyta > Pinopsida > Pinales > Pinaceae > Pinus > Pinus albicaulis. Next base: position 1,213,633,491 of record CM076572.1, on the reverse strand, counting down.
AGTCCCTCAAGGGCAACGTAATTGCTGCAGGAAATCCTCTGGGGTTCTGCAGAGACCCTAAGGGGTAGCATAAGGCTTGTGTCACCCAGTCTGGGGTAATGCAGACCTTTCCAGAGCAGCTTGAGGGTCAGATGGGCTTCAGAGGTTGATGCAGAGGCTTCGGGGGCAGCGCTGGGGTTTCTAGGCCCTAATTTTGGCTGAGTTCTGTAAATCCCGTTTAAGGGTGTGGATCAGTCATTATTTTGGCCCTAGATCAGCTAGTGAGCTATAGATCTATTATTTCTCTGTCGGGTTTTCCAGATATTGAACTCAGGCTTCTTGTATTCAAAAAATTCTTAATAATAAAACCCTCTAACAGCCAAAAGACCGGTTTTCCTGCATTGGGTTTTTCCGGGGACTATTTGTCCATAAATAACTGTCACTTTTTCTATGTGTGTATGAACTTGTTCTAGATCTGGATTGGTGGAGATCTGTTATGTGTTTTGCTTCGACTTTAACTTGAATTTTATTCAGTTAATAACTTGTTTAAGTAGGAGGAGCATAACCAGATTAACAGTAATAATTTTGCATAAAGTGTAAAGATTCAGAAATTTCCACACAGCGCAGAGGCTCTAGAGAGATAGCGCAAAGCAACACCCACCCAAAAACAATAAGTAAAAGCACATGATTACACAATGGTTTGCAATATCCCAAACGGGAAATAGACAACAATATAAAGCAACATAAACAAAAACTACAACAAATAGAGACATACACAGAAAATACTGCATGTTGTCGCATAGATTGTCTAGGCACCGCGACAACGGCTCAGATTGGGGGTTGTCACCTTTATCCCCAATCTCTCTATTTACGCTGTCTCCTTGCAAGCTAAGGGAGGTAGACCCTATTAGAAATGAGGATGAAGAAATCAGGAGACACAGATAAAACATCAAATACTTGATAAAATGAACGAGATTCCACAGATCTAAATTAGATTTCACGTTTAAGACCAGTGCCTTATGGAGTCAAACAAGATCCCGTTATGCAATTATAAACAAGTAAGTGACGATTAACCGCTGCTTATTAAAACACGATTGATCACAATGATATTCAATTGAAAACGCCACAACCATGAATTAAAATATTTTAAACCCACAGCAATATTATCACAAGATGAAAATGCCAGATATTTGCAATATTTCCAGATTTATGATGCTTCAATTAATTTCGATCCAGAAAATGTTTCTATAGTCAAACCGGGGATATTTTTTTTTTATCATTATTTATTCAATTTTTTTTTTTATATTTTGAAATTTTGAAATTTTTTGTATTTTCTAGATTTTTTTAGAATTATTTGAATTTTTTTTTATTTTTTATTTTTTATTTTTTTGAATTTTAAAATCCAAATTTCTAAATCTAAGAGTTAAAATCTAAAACTAAAATAAAAATTAAAACTAAATTAAAAATAAAATTTAAAACTAAAAATCGACTTTAAATAAAACTAATGCTAAACATCAACAAGGATTAATTAAAATCTAAAACTAAGAAAAAAACGTTTAACAAATAAAATCTACAAACTAAAATCGAAAAAAAAAACCTAAAGTCTAAAAACTTACGCTAACCTTTATGAAATTACAATTAAACACTAACACTACGATTGCATTGAAACGAACCCGATCAGATAAAAAAAAATATAAGACGCCGACTTTAAAAAAAATTAACACGATCTTCTGTTTCTTTGGTTTATCGTTTGTGCAGGTCGACGTAGGATTGAAGTTTGGACGGCGGACAATGGAGAGGATCCAACGGGCAGAGAAGGAAAATCGAATGGCAAGGAGATGGGACGTCGAGTTGAGGAGCAGATCTAGACGGAGGGCAGAAGAAAGTGGCTTGGTCAGCGGCTCAATGGCATGAGAAGATAAGTCGAAAAGAAAATGGGTGGCAACATTTGCTCGCAGAGATAAATCTGTTGGATGTATTTCGATGGATGGCAAGAAGAGGGTCGATGCAGAGGATAGAGGGACGGTAGGCAGAGAGAGGTTTCAGAAGATTCGATAATAGAAAGCGGGTAAAACAAGTATGAAAATGTGTGGGCAGTTAAGGAGTGGAGAAGGAGATCGATCGCTGGGGGAAGAAGGGTAAACTGCAGATCAACGGGAATGAACAACATTCAGAGTCAATTAAACCCTGTACATTTAAATCTCCCCCTTCAAATTCAAAAATATCGCCCAGATTTTATCGACAGTAGGAATTTGAGGCCAGATCTGGCCTTTGGAGGCTAGATCTGCCTTAGATCTAAAAAAAAATTCCGATTTGAACCTCGAAACCAGCAAGGCCAACTCCGATCTGGAAGGCACACAATTAAGAACGATTAAACCCTCAACTCTAAAAATTTACAAATTTACAACTAGTTTACAATTTAAAACCCTCATGGTCAAATTTGAAATCCATTTTAGCACAATTTTCAAAGATTTAAAGTTTTAGTGGGAGGCACAAGCCTTCGAAACCCTGCAAAATCACAAATATCGTAAAATAGACTCGGAATTTAACAAATAAAGAGCTTATCAGATTTATGTTTATTAGGAGTCGGCTGGTCCAACCGAAGACTTCCCCAGATGCCCAATCTTAAAAATATTCCCCTGCACACTTAGATCTGAATATTAGATCGATAGAGATTTAAGAAAACAACATGAGACCCTTAGAAAAATCAGAATGTTATTTTATAAACCCAGAGAACTGCTCAAGATACCTGTATGCAGATTAATCCATGTAGGCCATCAACCATAAAATGCAAGAAACCAAGTAGCAGAGTTCAGAGACAATTCACCACATAGATCTGAGAAGGAACAAGCATTTGTAACCCTAAAGCTAGTTGCCTTTATTCTCACATAAGAGCTTAGTAGCAGTAAAATGATCCGAGATCGATGGTCACATCGAGAAAGACCTCTAAATTTATGTGGACAAGATCTCTGCCCTATGGCCTGATCAGTCACACCCAAATCATCCAAAAGATTTAATTATCTTTAATCCTAGAGTTTTTGAAATTAAAATTTGGGGGAAAACGAATTTATCATTTAATTCAATCTTAATTAACTCAAAAATACTATTTTTGAGTTAATTACCCCAAAATTTTGACCTTGACTTAACCACCAGGTCCCAAGGGTCCAATATTTCTTAAATTTCTCAATATTCCTCGGCTTCAGTCAAAAAATCATTGCCTTTAAAGATTTAATCCTAACTTAGGACCCTAAATTAATTAAATTTCTGGCTTAAGATTTTATTAATTAATTGACTAGAAAATTTAATTAATTCACTGAGAGGGGATTAAAATTATTTTTCCAATCCTCTTTTACATGAGATAATACATTTACATACATGAAGGGGGAAAACCCATTTGTATAGACCCTCAAATAAATACCCAATTCTGTGACTCAAAACATTATCTAGTAGACCAAGTAGTTGAAACTACTTTTACAAGGACTCGATAGAACACTAGGACTCACTTAGTATGCTGATGATAAAATCCATCCTAGCTTTGGGGTGAGGCTGGAGGGAAAAACTCTGCCGATCACTTTCGTGAATCAGTGAGACAAAAAACCTCCTAAGATAGAGATCATCAACAACATACTAGGCTTACCCAGGTTGTTACATATATTGACGGTCATACTTAGATCATTTACATCATAACATGCAGAATGGGTTTACATCATTTATAAAAATGTCGACTGTTGACTGATGATGGAATCTGAATGGCGCAACCACGTCGAACATGACGAATCCCATTTGAAAAAATGGGGGTGTACTGGTATGGGGTAGTTGACAAAGTGCGGTCAACACTACAAATAAACCAAAACATCTGAGCCATTTTATTATATTTCTGAAATGAGGAATAAGTACAAAGTGTGCTCAGAATGATAGCACCTTGGCCTGTTCAAGGCAGGCTGAAATGATCTCTCCTTCCTCTAACATAAACTCTGCTCAATCTCTGCTCTGCGCTGCTCCTCTATGCAGTTTTGCTGGAAATGTTGCTGCTGGCTGAAAAGGGACTGCAAGATGGGGCTGCTCTTCTTCTCGGAAAATTATGAAACTCAGACACTGGTCTCTCCTACAAAAACCCAGAATAACCCGCGAAGGAATTCCAGAAAGGCTGACCCTAGAAATTCACCCTCTTGGGATGACTACGCTCTCCTGCTGGGTACGCTGGCCTCTGAGATGAAAATGCTGAAATAAGGGCCTCCAACTATCCAAGGAACTCAACTATGGAAGGGTTAATCCCATCACAAACCTTTAGACTGAAATCTCATGAAGTTCCTCCTCTCTTGGAGCTGCTCTGCTGCTCGAAAAATTATGAAACTCAGACACTAGTCTCTCCTCCAAAAACCCAGAATAGTTCGCGAAGGAATTCCGGAAAGGCTGACCCCGAAAATTCACCCTCTTGGGATGACTACACTCTTCTGCTGGGTATGCTGGCCTTTGTGATGAAAATGTTGAAAGAAGGGCCTCCAACTATCCAACGAACTCAACTATGGAAGGGTTGATCCCCTCACAAACCTTCGGACTGAAATCTCATGAAGTTCCTCATCTCCCGAAGCTACTCTCCTCTATGACTACATAACCCCCTGAGAGACCGTGCTGCCCTGGAGATGATTGCATAAACCTGGTGGCTGAAACAATGAAGCTGCTCACAAAAACTGGTGGAATGGCTCCTCTCCTGAGCGGGCACTCGAAGTCCCCCGAGGACGAGGTTGGGATCTCCGCTTGGAGATACACTTGTGCTAAACAACACTGTAGACTCAGCTAAACAGCTTAAGCGTGCTCTAGTCTTGACAGATAGAAAATCATAAAATGTAAGAATGAATGAGAAAGGATGCCTCCATCCCTTTTTATGCTAGTGAACCCCTACATTCCCTTGGGCCCACCAATGTTGTGCTGTCCCTCTTGCCACGTTGTCCCTTGTTGCACTGCACTGCCTCTCCCACGCTGCCACTGCGCTGCCTGGCCCCACGCTGCCATTGCGCTGTCCTAGCTGCCTCCTCTCCTGCGCTGTCACTTGGCCTCATGGGCCTCGCTTTGCCTTTTAATTATTTTTCTTGGTGAGTTTAGGAAAGTGTTTTTATTCTAATGTTTAATTTATGGGTCCCCTCACCCCTTTATTTCCTGATGAAGTTTAGAAAGACAAAAATGAACCAAAAATGAATATTCCAATTCGCTGTCTGCTAATTGGGAATATTACAGTCCTCCCCGCCAAAATGTTGCTTGTCCTCAAGCAACTGCAAAGATGGATGCTGCAGGATGGTCTCCCCTTTCAAGTGGCATCCTCATCTGGAAGGTTCCTCCACCTGATCAGATATTCCTTGACTGTCCTGCTCCTCAGTTGTCTTTCTCGAGTGTCTTGAATGGCTTCTGGTTGCAACACCAAATGCCCCTCATCATCTGTAGGTGGGAGCTCCATAGTGGCAGTCACCTGCTGCCCCAGAGTTTTCTTCAAGCACGAGACATGGAAGATGTTATGGATCTGGCTCCCAGCTGGTAGCTCTAGCTCATATGCCACCTCACCAACTCGTCTAATCACCCTGTATGGCCCATAAAAGCGGGGTTTGAGCTTCTCGGCTCCCTTCTGCTTCAGCGTGGACTGTTTGTACGGCTGAAGGCGGAGGTAAACCAAATCATCTATCTCAAACTGTCTCTCTACGCGGCCTCTGTTTGCATACAATTTCTGCTGGTTCTGTGCTATGGCTAGGTTATCCTTGCGAGCCGAAGGATGTCTTGGCTCTCTTGGATCCAATCTTTGGCTCTTGAGGCCTTGCTTGCTCCAAACATAACATCAACAAAAGTTTAGAGCATGATGACCATACAAAGCATAAGACAAAGACATGCCGATCGACATATGGAATGTCGTGTTGTAGCAGTATTCCCTCAAGTGGAGCCAACGCAACCATGCCTTCTGCTGCCTCAAGACATAGTTTCTCAAGTAGCCCTCCAGCCACTTGTTCACTATCTCTGTCTGACCATCCGTCTGCGGGTGATAACTAGTACTGGGTGTCAATTCGGTACCCACCAAAAGGAACAACTCCTGCCAAAATCCACCCATGAACCGGCTATCTCGATCACTGGCTATGGTCTTTGGAAGACCATGGAGCCTGAAAACTTCCCTGAAGAACAACTCGGCCATATGTCAAGCAGTGCATTGTGTAGAGATGGCAAAAAAGTGTGCATACTTTGTCAGTAGATTCACAACTACAAAGATGCAATCCTTGCCCTGCACCATGGGCAACCCTGTGATGAAATCCATGGAGATGCTCTCCCATTTCCCCTCCAGAATGGGAAGTGACTGTAGCAAGCCCACAGGATGACTCAACTCTCCTTTGTTCCTCTGGAAAACCTCTCACTCCATGACATGCCGGAGTACGTCATTCTTGAGGCCCTTCCATGAGAACCTCTCCTGTATGGCCCTAAAAGTCTTGGTGAATCCCTGATGACCTGAAAACGGTGAGTCGTGGGTTGCACGCAAGATCTTATCCCTGAGTTGGGAGTTACCTCTCAAGTAAATCATGTCCCGGTAATAGATGACCTCATCCATCACCCGATACCTGTCATCTATCACCTGTCCATCTAGCACCTCACAAGCAAAACGGTCCTTGGAGTACTCCACCAACAACTGGGCTTTCCAATCTGCGTCAAGGCTCATCAATGACAACGCTGTTGGCCTCCGTGACAAGGCATCTGCCACCACATTGTTCTACCCCTTGACATACTCGATGTCAAAGTCATAGGCCTGGATTTTACAGACCCACTTCTGTTGTCTCTCCTGCAACTGTTTCTGCTCAAGAAAAAACCGGAGACTGTTGTGGTCAGTCCTCACCTGAAATCTGTTACCCACTAGGTACTGCCGGAACTTGGCCAATGCATGCATGATGGCCAACATCTCTTTGTCGTATATCGGGTACAGTCTCTCATGCGATAGTAGCTTTCGACTCTCGAAAGTGATAGGATGCCCCCTCTGCATCAAAACTGCTCCTAACCACTCTCCTGAAGCATCACACTCCAGCACAAAGGGCTGCGTGAAATCTGGCAATGCCAACATTGGACATCTGCTCATCACCTCCTTGAGCCTGTCAAAGGCCCTCTGTGCAACATCAGTCCATCCAAAAACACCCTTCTTGGTGAGGTCCGTGAGGGGTGTTGCAAGCTGTGAAAATCCCTTGACAAACTTTCGGTAGTAGGTGCAGATGCCTACAAACCCCCGAAGTTCTGTCACATTCTTCGGTGCCGACCAATCTCGGATGGCTCGGATCTTCTCCTCATGGACTCTTACCCCATCCACTCCGATGATATGCCCCAAGTAGAGCATCTCTGTAAGCCCAAACTTGCACTTGGATAGCTTATCATAGAAATGTTGCTCCTCCAAAATACGAAGTACAACCTCAATATGCTGCAAGTGCTCCTCCCATGTGCAGCTATAGATGAAAATGTCATCGAAAAATACCAGCAGAAACTTCCTCAACTGACCACAGAAGATGTGGTTCATACAAGACTTGAATGTGGCCGGAGCATTAGTCAGCCCGAAGGGCATCACTAAGAACTCAAAGTGGCCATAGTGGCATCTAAAAGCAGTCTTGGGGACATCCTGGTCCCTCACCTTGATCTGATGGTATCCCGACCTATGATCTATTTTCAAGAAGAACTTTGCTCCCCTCAACTCATCCATCAACTCATCAATCCTGGGGATGGGGTAATGGTTCTTCATGGTTTTCTTGTTGAGCGCCCTGTAGTCGATGCACATTCGTAATGTGCCATCCTTATTCTTCACCAAGACTACAGAAGAAGCAAAGGGACTAGAACTGGGCCTGATGTGTCCCAACGCCAAGAGCTCATGTATGGCTTGCTCAATCTCATCCCTGTAGGCTTTGGGATGCCTATAGGGGGTGGTGATCACTGCCTGGATCCCCTGCTCCAGCTCAATAGTATGCCCAAATCCCTTGTCTAGTGGCTGCCCTGGTGGTATGTCCCCAAAAACTGTGTACTAACAGTCCAATATAGATTGTACATCGGGATGCACTGGATGCCTTTAGCTCCTACCTTTGAAATACGCAGCTCCACTGCCCACTCTACATCTCCCTTCCAGAAATCTACCGCCATCCGGTGTGCCGAGACTGTCTGGGGAGGTGTGTGTGCATGCCTTTGATGATCACATGCTTCCCACTCTTCTTATCTGTCCACTCCATCTCCATTGTCTCCCAATCTGTAGTGACCTTACCAAGCGTGATAAGCCACTGCACATCCAATACCACATTGGTATTTGGGATGTTGACCACAAAGAAATGATCCGTCATGGTGTATGTTCCCATGGTCACTGCTAATGCTAGAACATACTGCATGCACTGCATGGTCCTGGCACCTGGAACCAACACGGAGAACCCATCAAAACTCTCTGTCGGTATGCCTCTCCGTTGCATTAGTTGGGCATCAATGAAGTTGTGTGTGGCTCCGCTGTCCACCAACACTAAGACACGTTGTCCGTGGACTGTGCCTCGGACTCTCAACGTCAAATACTTGGGAACTCCCTGCAAAGATGCGAGGACCCCTCCGGTGGGTGCAAACATTGCTCCTCCTGCTACTGGGGGAGGTGCTGGTGGATGATCTCGTCGTGGTGCACCAACACTGTCATATCCCTCCAACTCCTCATATGCCTCTTCTTCTCCCTCATTGTCGGAGAAGACCTCATTGTAGTGTGCCTTCCCTGCGGCATAACGATGACCCGGTACCAATGGCTCTTGGCAAGTGAAGCATAGCTTCCTCCGTCTCAAGTCTCTCTGGGTATCATCATCCAATGGCCCTCGACCTTGGTTCCCCCTCGGGGGTGGAGCTCTCGTGTCTTTCCCCTTTTGCTGGAACACTGGTTTGTGGGGAAAGGGAGCTCTCATTCTTGGTAGGGCATCTTGCAAGTCCCTAGTCCTCCCTAATGCATCCTGCAACGTAGTGGGCCTAGTGGATCTAATGAGCCCACGCAATGGTTCTACCAACCCGTCAATAAACATATATACTGTCCTGGCCACCGACAAGTCTGGCACCATCACGGAAATTTTCAGGAGCTCAGAAATGTAAGTCTTCAGGCTTCCTGACTGCTTGAGCTTAGTCAACTCAACGAAGTGTTCCTCTAGGTCCTTTCGGTGAAATCTCTCCACTAACCTCTGAGTGAACTCTGCATATGCTATCACCCCTGCGTGACCCAACGTGGACATCCCATGGAACCACTAGTCGTGGGCTTCCCCCTCAAGGTGCAACGCTGCCACCATGATAGCCTCTACCTCTGCCATTTGGTACAGCTGAAAATAGATGTCCAGCTTCTCCACCCAAGCCTTAGTCGAATACTTTGATGATCCATCAAAGGTAGGCAAGAAAAATCTGCCTATGGTACGTTGAAGGTCATTCCCTTGCATGTACCCTCCTCCTTTATTCTGGCTGCGGGGTTTGTTATTGTTTTTCAACTGGCAAAACTCGTTAAAGGTGAGGGCCTCTCCAAACTCCTGCCCATACGACTGATGCTCTGCAAAATATTCTCCATAATGAGCCACCTCCAGCTCATGGGGTCCTCCCGTTCTCGCTCTTGAAGTCAAGAAAGTAGGCATGGTGGAACATGGGGGAGTGTGTAGCACCATCTGCTACACAGCGTTCTGCTCCAAAACATGGTGAGAAGTACCGAACCCTTCTCCGTTGTGAAACTCCCTTGGAATTTCACGCCGTCTTTTCTCTCCGGCAATCTTTTGCCCCATTTCCTATATATTTCTAGAAAGCTCCTGTATAGATTTCAAGAGGAGGTTACCAAATTCCTTCCCGTCATCTATCTCATCTACCATTGGTGCCTTCCCTTTGTCTTCCTCAACCGGAACGCTGTCCTCTTCTGCAGGTGTGATTTCGAGCCTATGTTCTTTGTCCCTGTACCTCTGCTCCTGCTAAGTGATGAACTCTTTATCTTCGGGTGTCATAGACTGATTGCTCCATAGGTTGAGCCAAGTCTATGAGCTCTGATACCACTGTAATATCCCAAACGGGAAATAGACAGCAAGACAAAGCAACATAAACAAAAACTACAACAAATGGAGACATACAGAAAATACTGCAAATAAACCTGAACAATTGAGCCATTTTATTATATTTCTGAAATGAGGAATAAGTACAAAGTGTGCTCAGAATGATAGCACCTTGGCCTACTCAAGGCAGGTTGAAATGATCTCTCCCTCCTCTTACAGAAACTTTGCTCAACCTCTGCTCTATACTGCTCCTCCTCTACGCAGTCCTGCTGGAAATGTTGCTGCTGGCTGAAAAGGGTCTGCAAGATGGGGCTTCTCTTCTACTCGGAAAATTCTGAAACTCGACACCGGTCTCTCCTCCAAAAACCCAGAATAACCCGCGAAGGAATTTCGGAAAGGTTGACCCTGGAAATTCACCCTCTTGGGATGACTATGCTATCCTGCTAGGTACGCTGGCCTCTGTCTTGAAAACGCTGAAAGAAGGGCCTCCAACTATCCAAGGAACTCAGCTATGGAAGGGTTGATCCCCTCACAAACCTTCGGACTGAAATCTCACGAAGTTCCTCCTCTCCCCGAGCTGCTCTCCTCTATGACTGTGTAACCCCCTGAGAGACTGCGTTGCCCTGGAGATGACTGTGTAATCCTGGTGGCTGAAACAATGAAGCTGCTCACAAAAACAACACTGCAAACTCAGCTAAACAACTTAAGCGTGCTCTAGTCTTGACAGCCAGAAAATCATAAGATGTAAGAATGAATGAGAAAGGCTGCCTCCATCCCTTTTAATGCTAGTGAACCCCTACATTCCCTTGGGCCCACCAATGCTGCGTTGTCCCTCTTGCCACACTGCCCCTTGCTGCGCTGTGCTGCCTCTCCCATGCTGCCACTGTGCTGCTTGGCCCCACGCTGCCACTGCGCTGTCCTAGCTGCTTCCTCTCCTGCGCTGTCACTTGGCCTCATGGGCCCCGCTTTGCCTTTTAATTATTCTGTCTAGTGACTTTAGGAAAGTGTTTTTATTCTAATGTTTAATTTATGGGTCCACTCACCCCTTTATTTTCTACTGAACTTTAGAAAGGCAAAAATTAACCAAAAATGAATATTGCAATTAGCTGTCTGCTAATTGGGAATATTACATGGTTAAAGTACCTGCTGATGGATGACCCATGATCCCTTAAGAAGGAATGATGGATGGGAGAAACAAATCTGACCAGAGCATATATGTGGAGGGTCCATGGCATTGTGGTAAGTGCTGATCAATAGGGTTGCTGGCTGGTTGGCTATCCAAGCAGGACAAAAATTTCTCCCATGGTTTACCCACTTTTTGGTGGGTAACAAGTCCTAAATAGCCCATCCGAGACCTCCAATCCCATCCAGGATGAAAGGAACCAGAGATGCATCCAAAGGGACCAGCGATGGCTTGACCAAACATAAGGTCTAGGACACCTAATACAGGGCCTCACATGATTGTTACAAGGCTTTAACTTGTGACCTTGGGCTTACAAGGGTGTTGAATGCACTGAAAGATTATGTGTAGCCCCTGCTGACATGATGGGTAACAGGTCCTTACAAAACCAATAATGATACAAACAAATTTTGAGGGTTGAAAGGCTATAATTAACCAATAATCAAACTCCAAAAAACTGCCTTTCAATAGTTTGCAACATTCCAAATAACCTTCATCAGGTTAGTCAGCAGGGTCAATACCCAACACTTGCCTAGAGCATGTGACTGAGCAAATATAATGTCAGCATCATAAGCTTATACCAAACCTCAATATCATTACCATGTTAGCAAATTGAAACTTCCAACAATAAGAATGCTGCCATTAACTGAGAAAGTCAAGTATTCAATGCTCTGGAGCCAACAAGGCAACATATGCCACAATTAGGTGGATATGCCAATCATGAGTGCCACAGGTCAATCAAACCAACACTAGAACCCTTTTAGTATATGACTATAATAGGTCACTGACTAACACACATCACATGGCCAATAGGATTAGATAGAGAGAACAAAATGCAAAGAATCACAACAGTAGAAACTCATTTCCATTTCCTTTCCACAAATGGATATGCATATAAAAGAATTAACCCTTTTTCACTACACACGTTAAACACAAGATGTTGCCATAAACACCACAAATCAAACACTTAGTGATTGCAAGATCGTATATCTGACTTCTTCCCTGCCACAGATAATTCTGCTGCCATGAAATTTTTTACCAGGGTTTCAGTGACTTCAATGGCATGGATAGCTTACTGTTTGTTAGTTCTGATCTCTCGTCATATCATTTTATCTTAATTATGTGGAGTGCTAAGGCCCATATAGTGGGTTTGCTGGATATGCTTCTGTGCATCAATAGTAGATCCTCTTTTGCTTCATCTGTTGTTTTACAATTATGCTTAACATACATGTATACTTTTCTGTGGAAATGCATTTAGCACTCCCTAATATTGACATGATCTGAATTTCAATTTGTCATATTTTTCTGGGAATGTTTCCATTTCTTAGCATCAGACTCCAGGAAGAAGTTTCAATGCGTTTGTTGGCACCATTCCAACCATTTTTGGCATAATATTGATCCAGTTAGACATGTGGTGTGCATCATCTGGTCATTCAACATTATAGGATGGTAAAAGAGTCTAATTGATTGAATGGAAGGGATGATGTACACTATTACTTATGATTTGGAGTATTTTGAAGATTTTCAATGTAAAACCATTTTTCTCTTATCAGATATCAATAAATTAAAATTTTGATATTTTCTCTTGAAGTATTCTGTACCCTGTTCTGTTTACAATCATTCAAAAATGGGAAACCCTCTATCAAGTTGACTTTCATTGCTTTTCGAGTATGCAGATGAAAGAAGCTGGGAAGACAGACATGCCTTCATGTGGGATTAACCCTCAAGGGGACCGTATCTCAGAGTGGAGTCTCAGCTCACATATGGAAGAGCTGTATGGCCATCCTCTCATTGCCATCTTTTGGCAGGATGCCCTCAGAATTCTATCAGATAGCTTGCCAGAAGATTGCAAGCATACTGGGTATGAGTGTGTTAATATATCTCAGGTGTGTCCCAACTTGATACCTTTATGTTTTAGAATATGATTCGAGATTTTATTAATAAAATGATATGTACAGACTCCAGAGTATATTACAACGAAAGAGAAGCAAGGGCATGCCACGGAGTAACTACAAAATCTTTAGGCAATAATTGCCTGCTTATACTTGAGGCCACAAAACTAAGATGTCAGAGACCGTAAAAACAGTTGAGATTAATTACCTTTTGAAGTCATAGAAAGTAATACAAATATTCTAGTATATATGCCATTGGTGTTATATGCACAACAATACATTTGTATAGTGATTTGAGAAGTATTTGTGCTGATTATCTTTTCCTATGTGTTCAATTTACACATTTACTTCTTCTTAGCGATGATTGTTCTCCTTCTGTTGGGCATCATTGGCTTTCGTGTAATTTCAAAAAATTATATACAATCACCCATCTGTAAAGAAATTAAACAGTTACTAGCAGAACAATTATTCATTGATAATCACAAACTTTTTTTCTCCAATGAAATAATCTCAATGGGAAAGCCTCATTGATAATCACAAACCTTTTTTCTCCAGAGAAATAATCTCAAGGGGAAACCCTAGGGCTACTTATCCATTTTCCTGGACTGCATCCCCAGTAAACCCGTCAATGTAGACTAGTATACCTAACCCAAGGGGATTCCAACTAGGCACCTTGTTGGAACATCAGAAAGGCAGAAAGATTTTCCTTACGATGTAATTACTTGTGATTTTCTTATGTTCTTATTAAATTTCTTGTTTTCTTTTATCTTAGTTCATCAAGCAGTTACCAAAACCATAACACGAAGATCAAGGACACCAGATGTAGCCAGACAGCGAGGGAAAAACCCTATCTAGGCGAAAAGCCAGTCAACAGTTCTTCCTTCAATAGTTTCATGAGATAATCCAAGACTTCTTGACCTAGACACAGACTTCCTCCAATCACCATATCAGCCCTTCCTTTCTTCTGCAAATGGTAACCTTCCAGCAATATCTTCGACTTAGAACAATAACAGCAGTAGCAACAACACTTCGATCTAGTAACAGTAACCACTTCGACCTTAATGCAGCAACAACTTTGACCTAGCAACTTCGACCTTGATGCAACAACAACTTCGACCTAGCAGCAACTTCAACCTTGATGCAGCAGCACCTTCGATCTAGCAGCAGAAATTTCGATCTTCCAACAATAGCCTAATGACTTCACACGTGTGAGAGAGATGACCTAGAAAACTTCGATCTTGTAATTCTTCTTCTCCTCCTGCAATTTCGTACACTGCAACTGCTTATGCTTGTATATCGAACTTGTGAGTGATTCCTCCAAATGAATCAAACTGCACCATATATATAGTCTTTTCTGGAATTCGAATTACCCTGATGTAGGCCGACTTGATCAGGTGAGGGCTGACTTGGTGTGGAGGGGACAAATGACTTATTTAAATCAATAATAATTCTTTTTACATAATTCGAAAGCCCAAGAAGGGTCTCATAAAATCGATAATGACTTTAATGACTCAATATAAAACTTAGAAGTCCTCAATGGGGACTTTGACCTATAAAATGATGACCCAAGCATGAAACCCATGCTTTAATAAGTCATAATAATAATAATAATAATAAATTCCGTTTCTTTCTTTTGATAAATATATTTCATTATGACTCAAATACAATTATGAAGATCGAACCTAGTTACATTCTTCAACACACCTAGCGGCATATAACTTGCCAAATGCCCTGACATTGGTGACAATTGTTTGGACCATCCTATTGGACCAATAACAAATTTTGTTTGTATGATATGATCATTTTTCCAAGGAAATCCTTGTAGGGAAATCCAAGGGATTCTTCCCCACATTCATAGATGGCATCCCTAGTAAACCCTTCAGTGTAGACTAGTGCCCCTAACCTAGGGGATTCGAATTAGGCACCTGCTGACATGGAATTGGCCAAATGCTCAACAACATTGGTGACAACCAGCTGAGATAACCCCTTGGGCCATCATATGATCATTTTACTTCATATCCATTGTTTTATTTGGTCTTAAGAAATGTGAACCTACTACCTATCCTCCAACATATTTGGCAAGAATACAACTTTGAGGTTTACATATCCACAAATGTATGGTTGTGAGTAGTATTGTTCTCTCCAACTTCGATTGGTCCTCCCTGGCTGCAGGTGATCCTGTCAAATACTAGGGTTCTTAACAAATTTCATACTTCTAGGGTAATATTACATTATAATTATGCTTGCGTATGTAGTGCCAAGCATGTTTGATGTATTTTTTTATGCTCACGAGGCCTCCAAAAAAACTCAAATGTCTGATGTCTGATAAAATATGTATGATGTGGTGCTTTAAATGAACATGTAGTTCTTTGATATGATTATTACTTTTTATAATAAAGTTTAACTTCCTTGACGGAAAATGAATCCATTTGGTTTGAAGAAATACTATGTTCTTTCCAATTCATTTATGTCAAATTAAACAAATTATGGGTATGGAGATCCAATTCTCAAGGCAAATTTATCCTAAATTAAAAGCCCTGTTTGTTAGGAGTAGCAAATTTGAATATTACAGGAACCCATTTTCTTCATATATATAAGTTGACATGAAATGAATAATACTCTATCATTCTCTAGTCAAAGTTCCCATTGGGAAATATGTCTATTGAGGTACCACCACTTGTTCCTGTTGAAAAATTAGGGCTTTTATTAAAATTTCTCTTCTTGATAATTACTTGGGATTTCGTTATGCTTCTTTCACTTAGACCTTATCTTCGTTAGATTATTAAGTTCTTCATCAAGTCAATTATCAAGTGCACAAGAGATACAATGTTTAGGCTTTTAAGCTAGGGCCAAAACTTCTCACTCTTGGAGAAGAAAACCCGATAATAATTATTCTTATATATCTTTAATTGACAAGTACCAAGACCATGACAAAGATCCTTGACACCGATATGCCTCCAAAACCCTTGTCACTTGCTCTTCTAGGCTCCTGATGTTGATCTTCCTTTTCTGCAATAACACTAGGGAGATTCGGTCCCTAATCTAGCAACCCAAATGATGTGCTTCTATTATTTCCTTCTCGGTCTCCAAGAGACTCCGCTTCGACCTTATTACTATACCCAAGGCTAAGATCTTTAAATTGCTGTAATACCCTTCCTTCATGCTATGAACACCCTTGGTCTTCTTTTTGAGTTTGTTCGAGATAGAGTGACCAAGATGGAGACCTGAATTATTTTCTCTCTGCACTCCTTGCAGAGTCCTTACTCACGCTGCCAAGACACCCTCCCTTCGCACTGTATTACAGACCTTTCTTGACCCAACCACGATGCTATACTTTGCTGAGATGACTTATATTCTCGCACTGTCTTCACACCAATTGCAATCCTGAACTTCACATTCTTATCACAGAGCTTGACTGAGATATATTAGATCCAAGAAAGAGATATACTATCCCTATTTTCCTTCACTACTTGTCCTTCTATTTTCGCACCAACTGTAGTCCTCATTTCGCACTTCAATCTTAGAACTTGATCCGAATTGATTGTGTACAAATGGGGTCGTAGTCTGTAATATTCCTTTTTTTGGTGTCACCTATGACAGGGTTAGGTTTGTTGAGAATTTGGAGGACTTGAGATTAATACAAATTCTCTTCTTGATAATTACTTGTGAGCTAGCTTGTGTTAATTTTGTCTTTTATTCTTGAAGCTTAGTTGATCTTTCATGAAGTCAATTATCAAAATGCACAAGATGTAATATCCCCAAAGGGAAATAACCAG